>MDKI01265069.1:0-14260 GCA_005239505.1 Nicotiana paniculata | reverse complement strand
GTTGAATTACTTGATTGAGTTTAGCCCCAATTAACTGGTTAATTTTATTCGCATGCCTTATTTATGAATTCTAAATTTTATTTGCCTTATTTGTCTACTCTGCTGAATGCTATATAAACCCTCATTCTGATTTTTTTCAAACACACGAACACACACAGAAAGATACAGAAATACCTACACACACAAAGTCTTACTTTCACTCGCACACTCACAACTTTAGTTCTTTCTGTTACTTTTACTTGCTGCACTGTCTAGTCAACTGAAAGCCAAGGCTAGACTCTTGGATTCTACTTGCCTTCACCTTCTTGTTTGCTACCTCTTAACCGGTATGCCTCCATTTCTGTTGTCATTCTATATGCTATGTAGTTAGACCTCAAAATGTTTTTGTTTGCCTTATGTTTTTCTGTTTATTTCTCTTAACCAGCATGACTTAATTTCAGCATGTTGTTCTCTGTTTAATACATGTCTATATGATCCCACCTAGTAATAGTTAATAAACTAAGCCAACTTATGCAATGTAAAACTTTATTTGATTCAATTGTGTGCTCTGTGCAAAACCTGTTTAACCATGTTTGTAGCTCTTGTTGTGATTTCTTAACTACTGGAATACATGTTTGAACTCAATCTGCTAAATGTGGTTCTATTTTGTTTGTAATCTTGTAATCTGTTTCTATTCACTTATAAAGAAACCAATCTGTTTTCTAAAACTATCTCCTACTCTTACATACTATTTTCAACTCCTACTCTTAAATATCTAGAGTTCTGCCCCCCAGTGTGAGCACTACCTAGGAGTCCATGAGACTCCTACGAACTCTGACACATTGGGGATGGCCTTCCAAACTTGTTTTCAAAAATGTTTCTTTGAAAAGGTTCTGGTGTGAGCATTGCCCAGGGTCCTTGAGGCCCTTGGGAACTTTGACACACCAGAAGCCCATTTGGTGTATTATGAACTACTGGTGTACTCTAGATTTGATTGAAGGCCTGGCTTCCAAGTTGACTTTCGGCCTGCCAAGGCTCCCTATAGTATAGTGATTTTCATTATGTAATTTATTTGTATTGGTTTGTAATAATAATCTCTATAAAACATATATGAGCTTATTAGTAAAAGCTGGGGAGGGATTTTTATATATCTTTTATCATATCCGGGTAGAAATCATGCTTATAGGCTGTTGTGGTGATTCCTTATGTGAATTAGAAACCATGCATATAGGGTTTATCTCATTATCCTGAATTTTCACACTCTGCATCCTAGAAATCCTGCTTCTAGGTCGTTTATCAATTCTGCATCAATAATCATGTTTTCAAAATCTCCATGTGTGCATTTGAAATCATGTTCCTAGGATCTTCCTTGTTGAACTTGCTTGGAAACTGGTTAACGCCTTACTCGCCTAGATATCATGCCTATAGGAAACACATATAAAATCAATTTCAACACTTAGACATTATGCCTATAGGTAATAAATGTAAAAATCGGTTTTTGTGATTAGATATCATGTTTGTGGGAAATAATGCTTGTAATCAGTTTCAGCACATAGAAAGTATGCCTATATGATCTAAAAAGATGAAATCTGCCCGTTAAAACCAATCTTTGGTTTGTAAATTATGGTCTGATTAACGCTTAGATACCATGTCTATAGGACTTTGCCCGATTATCACTTAGGCAAGCCTGTAGGATAATTAAAATCTTGGGTTTAAAAACTGTGATTTCTTGCTACTTGAAACATGCCCAGATTCAGGATATTAACAAAATCAGTAGACAAACTGATAGGTACTCACAACCTCGCCTTAATAAAATTATTATATATTTTGTTTATGCACATTTAGATATCCTGCCTATAGGACCCTGAAATCATAAAAAATTGCTTGAATAGCGTGCATCTATTTTTCTATTTGTGGAGGTAAATATGAGCCCCTTAATTTCTACTTATGTGACAGTCCTACTTGATTTTTGTTTTTCGCTTAGTTTTCTCCTTTTAAGCAACATATGTGAGTCTAGAACCACCTTAAATAGAGGTCCTAAACACCTTACTGAGTATTGCATAGAAGTGATCCTATAGGCTAATAAACTTAGGACCCCTTTAATTCCTGTTTTAAAGTAATCTCTATCTGTTTAAACTGTTTTAATTTCCTTTAAAGACTAATTTTATTAAATTGATTTTGGTCGGGACCCACCGTTGTGGACCTCGAGGGTTGCCTATCACCTTCCCCTCAAGGTAATTTCGAGCCCTTATCCAATCTCTGGTGATGTAAACCGGTTTATGAGTTATTTGCTTTAGGTGCCCTAACGCACCTTAATCCGTTAGGTGGCGACTCTTCAAATTCCATACCCCATTCCAAAAGGAAACTAATTGTCCCAAAATGTCAAAACACGGACTCCGCGAGGAAAAAGGGGGCGTGACAGTATTGTACTCCAAATAGTCAACAAACAGTAAAAAGTAAACCAAACACGTACCCTACTTCATCATTTACCCTTTACCCTTCAAAAACTAATATCAAACTAACTAGCCAATCCAAACCAGTGTAAAAGCAGAAAATTCAGTATTCAACTTAGCCAATTAAACTAATGTTGGTATGATCAATCCAATAAAGAAAAAAAAGTCTACGATTAGAAAAAACACGTATTATAGTGAAGTAATTATTCACAACAAAACTAACTAAACGTCGAAATCAGAAATAATAGAATACGAAGTAGTCGATCGATCATTATTAGAACTTAAACCTAAACAAAGATTTAAAAAATCCAAAAAGAAAAGCAGAAAGTCTAAAACAAAGGGAAAGGGATTAGGAAGTTTACCAAACTCGAGCACCCGGGCAATGGCGGGACAGTGGCAGTGGTTGCGGTTCGAGAAGTGTTTTATCCCGAGCAAGCTCTTATTGTTGATAAATACCGAAACATTCGAACTCTATTAAACCGGAGTTCGATTTCAGTGTAATCAACAATAAAATCTCGCTCGAGGCTGGAATATAGACAAAAAGAGGAAGATTAGTGCATTTTTGGTTGCTGCCAGCGACGAATCGATAGTGGGGTGTTCACCGGATTTTCGGGGTGAAATTGACATCAATAGGTAGGTCTTGAAGAGCTCCATTCGTTGATGTAGGTATTGTAGTGTGGGGAGGTCTAGAACTTCACGAATTTGAGGGGGAAAAAAGGGCGGCTAGGGTTTCGATTTTTTCTAGATTAGTGGAGATTGGTGAGGTTTTGGGAGATTTGAGTTGAAGATATGGAAAGAGGAGAGAAAGATGAGTAGAAGGTGAAGTTTTGAGGGAATTTGGACCACTGGTCGCGGCAGAAGTGGTGGTGCGGCGGCGGCGGCTGAGAGAAAGGGAGAGAGAGATAGAGAGGAGACTAGGGTTTGTGTTAAGTGAAAAATAGCCAAAAATTTGATTTATAAAGGATTATATACCTTGGAGGAAATTAAACCAGAACCGTTGGATCTTGAGAATTGAAAGGCTGAGATTGGATCTTGGTTTCACTTAATGAAACGACCTAGTTTTTTTTAACCCTCTCCTAGCAGTCACTTAATTGGCATTAAAATTGCACTCTTAGCCACCCAGCTATTTCAATTTAACCATATTTCTTTAATCCCATCTTATTGAACTATAATCTAATTAACCTAAATACCAACTAATAAAATTAAACCTAATAAAACTCATTAGCTAACAATTGAATTAATCATATGAGAAATTAATTTGATTAACTTATCAAATAATTAGTCAATTAAAGAGCACACACACAAAAAGAAAATTTTTTGGTATTTTTGTGATAAGAAAAATTGCAATAATAAATAAAAAAAATAAGTAAAAATTGAGAAAGAAAATGAAATCAACAAAACACTTATAAATCTAGGAGATGTTAAAAATAGTGCAAAAATTAGGTATTCACATGTCCTATGATGAAATTTCTACCAAGTATCAAGCCTATTTGACACCATTCTCTGCAATCCAAGAGCCTACTTCTTTTGAGCAAGCTTCTCAGGATCCTAGGTGGATTGAAGCTATGCAAGCTGAAATTGTTGCATTAGAATCCAATCACACCTGGGATGTGGTGTCATTACCTGAAGGCAAAGTTCCTATTGGTTGTAAGTGGATTTATAAGGTGAGGTACAAAGCTACATGATATATGAGAGGTTCAAATCCAGGCTGGTGGCCAAAGGGTACAGCCAGCAAGAGGGCATTGACTACCAAGAAACCTTTAGCCCAGTTGTTAAGATGGTTACTGTTAGAACCATACTAGCTATGGCTGCCTCTGAACATTGGCACATTCATAAAATGGATGTGTACAATGATTTTATTCAAGGGGACTAATATGATGAGATATATATGACCTTACCACAGGGCTTTCATAGTCAGGAGGAGACAAGACCAGCATGCAGGCTCTTGAAATCCCTGTATGGTCTCAAACATGCACCAACATAGTGGAATTCTAAGTTGTCTGAAGTACTTATGAGGTTTGGCTTCATGCAAACCCAACATGACCACTCAATGTTCATCAAAGGGTCAGGGGAGAACATCATAATCATCTTGATTTATGTTGATGACATGCTAATCATTGGGCCTAACCTGACATTAATAGCTGAGATGAAGACCAAGCTGCAGCTGACATTCAAAATGAAAGACCAAAGAGATCTTAAATACTTTCTTGGCATTGAGTTTGCTAGGTCACAACAAGGCATTCTAATGCACTAAAGGAAGTACACTTTTGGGATGACTTCTGAGCTTGGACTGGAAGCTGCAAAACATACCGCAACACCTATTGAAGCCAACATCAAATTGACCACGAAGCATAATGATGAACATACTAACAGCTCTAATGCAACTGTTGATGAAGTGTTAACTGACATCAGCCAATATCAAAGATTACTAGGGAAACTACTCTACTTAATTGTCACAAGGCCAGACATAGCATATAGTGTTCAAACACTAAGCCAGTTTATGCAGAAACCAAAAAGATCACACACTTGGAAATTGCTCAAAGGGTGGTTAGATATGTGAAGAACCAACCAGGTCAAGGCATACTGTTGTCTAGCCAAAAGAGGAACACTGTCACTGCACATTGTGATGCAGACTTGACAGACTGCCCTATCACTAGAAAGTCAATAACATGTTTCTTCATCAAGTATGGTGATTCTCTAATATCCCGGAAGTCAAAGAAACAAAGCACCATTTCTAGGAGCTATGCAGAATCTGAGTATAGAAGCATTGCATCAACTGTAACAGCATTGGTTTGGATACTTGGTCTGTTCAAAGACATTGGTGTAGAAGTTGGCCTCCTTGTGAAGATATACACTGACAGTAAAGCAGCAATTCAAATTGCTGCCAACCCAGTATTTCTTGAACGAACCAAACACATTGAAATAGACCTTCACTTTATAAGGGAAAAGATACAGAGTGGTCAGGTAAAAAGAGAATATGTGCCTACAAAAGAACAGTTAGCAGACTAACCAAAGTTTTACCATGAGTGCAACACGAGTATTTGATGTCCAAGCTAGGTGTACTTGATGTCTTTCTACAACCTAGCTTGTGGGGGAGTGTTGATACAAAATGTAACTTGAATACATGAGTAGTTTAGTCTATATATGTGCTAACAGATTAGTGTGTTAGTTAGTTAGTTAGTGATACACGTGATTGGTTAGTGAGGTAGTTAGAGCAGTTAGCAAAGCCTGTATATATACACAGCTTCTACAAGTAATGAAAGCAGAGCATTCATTTTTACTGTTCCATTCATCTTCATGTTTCTCGTCTCGTCTCTCTTCTCCCACCCTCGATAGTTAGTGTTTTCATCTCTTCTCAAACCTCCATTTCAGCACCAACTTAATTTAAACTTCCATTTAAACTATCCTCCAAAACCAAAGTACAACATGTACGAGGGGTAAAACACTTCTTTTTCTTTTTGCCGAATTAGTTATAGTAAATTTTTTACTCAAAGAAAGAGCTACAACCTAGTAAAAACAGAGCATCCCCGTTGACACGTTATTCACTTATCACGACAATGAAGCAAACAACAGAATTCGCTTTAATACAGTAATCTTGATCAATAAGTAAAACGCATTAATAATCCCCCTTCAGGCTGCCATTAAATTTTTGTTCTCTATTCAAAAATTTCTGTAAAAAACAAAAAACAATAGGAGTAGTAAATAATAAACACACCCCTGATCTTTTCAATTTGCACCTGCTAAGGCTACATCTTTGAACCCCTTGAAAACAGCTTTGACAGCATTAGGTGTAGGAAGGCTTTGTTGAATAACAGGAACTTGAATGAAAGTCTTGATCCAGGCATTAAGACAAGGGTATTTTTTTTGAATCCATTGCTTTGAATTCACCAACTTCTTCTACATATTGGAACCAATAAGCAATCCAACCAACTATTATGTCAACATACCCTATTTTCTCACCACCAAAGAACTTTTCCCAACTATCTGTCCTTCAAGAAGCTGTAATCCCTCTGCCACTAATTCAACCCCCTCTGCTTTAGTTCCTATAGAGGAGAAAAATGTTTTTTTTGCTGTTTCATAGAACTGCATCAAACATAACAAAATGAAAAAAAATTGTGTGTAACCAAAACTTGCTCTAGTATTTGCGGATCCAATATTTAAATTCTATGGATTCAATCTTTATCCGAGTATCCTAAAGTTCAATAACTAGGGCAACTAAATGTTAGGAAGGGTGAAATCCAAGTGACAACTTTGTCAACAGAGATTCATCGCATATATGGAGTTTCAAGAAACAAAGTTAAACGTCAATATATATATATAATATATTGATGTTTAGTTACCAATCATAATAACTATATGTATGCGTTCCTAAAAAGTGATATTAGTATAAGATAAACTTTCTAAAATAAACTTTCTAAAAAGGAAAATTACCTTGCCATCAATAAACCGAGCCCAAAAACGAGCAGAAGCTCTGTGAAAAGGATCGAAAGGGAGTAGAGGATTAAGAGGACAAGTTTCTTCAATGTACTCAAGAATAACAAGTGATTCAGACAATGGTTTCCCAACATGAACAATCACTGGCACCTTCTTATAAACTGGATTAAGTTCCACAACCAACAGAGTACTATTCCTATCTTGATCTATAAATTCATAATCAATGCCTTTTAGCTTAAGTGCCCACACTATTCTTTGAGTAAATAGACTTTCTTTTGTGCCCACAAGTTTCACATCTGCTCTCTCCCCCATTCTCCCTCAGTTTTCTTCTATAAAATTATCGCGTTTGGTGTCAATTGGATACTACTAATAATGACTCTAGTCAAGCAAGTTATTCCATACAAATTATAAGATAACAAGCTTAGGGACAAAGTAACATTATCCCTCAATCAATGAACACTAGCTTTATGTCACATCTACATCAGAAAATTATGCACCACTAAAGTTCTTTTTTAGGGTTGATGTACTGATATTTTAAGGAAAAGGGAAGGAAACACGTTAAAAATTCCATTGGCACAGAAAAGAAAAGACAAAAATAAATAAATAAATACTGTAGTGACCAAATTTAACAAACATGAAGCCATGGAAATAAGAGAACCCGCTTTAATACAGTAAGCTTGATAAATAATAGCGTGGTTGGATAGTTGTTGTTGTCCATTGTATTATATTATATTATATATATTGTACTTTTATTTTAAATATATTAATTGTTTTGATTGTTACTTAAATTATATTATATTTTTTTTATTAAATTTATGTTACCTAACAACAAAGAAACCTATTTTATGTAACAATTAATTTGAAGTATTTCCTTTTTTCATTATACCCTTATTACTTATCATAGTCATATGTTGAACTTACTCTAGTTTTCTATTTAACTCCATCATATATCCTGTTCTTGCTTGTTATCTATACTATTTGTCTCCTCCTTAGTTTCTAATCGCGCATGTCCACGGTCATATTACAAGTGAGTTGTTGTTGTTGTTGTTATTATTATTATTATTATTTGCATCCTATTTAAGTTTTAAGTAATTGTTTTGTAGTTATACTGACTTCATGACAGAGACCTGATGTTCATCTATGAAGAGGGCAGAGGCAGACCCAGGATTTGAGCACGAAGGGGGCACAACTGTATACTAGTCACTAGCTATATATATATATATATATATATATAGAGAGAGAGAGAGAGAGAGATTTTTTCGCAAAATGGATGCTATGGGAAGGGAAGGTGTTTGATTAAGCATGTTCCATACTTTAAACTTCTAGTTTTTAATAAATAAAAAAAAGGGCCAGTGATCAAAAGTGCGTTCAAACGTAAATTTATCAAAGACATACTAAAGAATTCAAGATAAAGAGTATGATAATACTAAAAGAACTGAAAAAGAGTCTCAAACTATTAGTTGTCATTGCCGAGCAATATTGTTGAAAAAGGTTGTCACAAAATGATATGTATTTTTTCATTTATGGACCAATAAGTTACAATTTGATGATTTCAATTTTAAGGGATGAATTTGAAAAGATTAAAATTAATTAGGTTGACTATTATGTACTAGCAGTAAACTATAATTGACTTTAAAAAAAGAAGAATATAAAAGTAAAAAATAAAGTAATTTTCTATTAAATATAAATTATATTGTATTCAAAGAACTAAAATATTAATTGAGTTAACTATTATATATTAGTATTAAATTATAATTGATTCATAAAAAAGGACAAAAGTAAAAAAAAAAAAGTAATTTTCTATTAAATATAAATTACATTTTACTCAAAGAATAAAAATAGTAAGGAGGAAAAAATCTGAAAAGGAGTAGAAAAGACAGAATAAAAATAGGAAGGAGGGAAAAGGCTGGAAACTGAAAAGGAGTAGAAAATGCAAATGGTGGGATTCGAACTTGCATCACTTGCAAAGAAGTGAACGTAAATGGCCAATGCAGCTGCTTGTCTAGTCAGTTTCTTTGTGTTAAGAGAGCACACTTAAAATATTTAAGGGGTCCCATATATATATATACAGAATTTTTACCGAGGCTAACGGGATCGCTTGACCCCTCAACCCACGATGTAGGTCGGCCCCTGAAAGAGGGGATCCATACGCTCTTTTTTGCTTGAATCACTATTTTAATTCTTAACTAGTTTATTGAACCAAATAATTGTAAACTATAGGTATATTTCTTAAAACTTTTTTAAAAGAAAAGCTCCAATTGCAGGGACGCACTTACAGTAGCTAAGGACATTTTTTGAGTAATTTGTTGATAAATCTAATATTTATAGCAATTAAGAACCTTTTAGTAAACTTATCAATTATAGCACAATACAATACAAAATCAAATAATGTAGAGGTTGTTAATGCACAAATAAAAAATACCAGCAGCCTAAAAGGGATTTGTTTTCTATTTAATATTTTTAACTTGCACCAGCCAAGGCTGCATCTTTAAATCCCTTGAAAACAGCTTTGACAGCATCAGGAGTAGGAGGCTGAGGCTGAGGCTTTGTTGAATAACAGGAACTTTTGTCATGATGTTTTAATTGGATACCAATAGTTTTTCATTGGGTTCATCTTCTTTTGGAGTCAATTGCTGGTGCAGCCATAGTTATTTTTATGCTCATTATTTAAAATATATCTACAACTTACAATATATTTAAAGATTAGTCAATTCTCCAAAATTTTAGGACTACGTCCTGAATTTAGAAATTCAAGACTTGGTGTCCTGAATTTTTGAGCTACTAATTTGAAATTCAGGACTAAGTGTTGTGAATTTCTGAACTACTAATTTAAAATTCAGGACAGAAGATTCAATCTTCTGGGCACAGATTTCAAACTTTAGGACACGATGTCCTGAAGTTTGATCTTTGAGGTTTAAGCTCTAGGACATTGTATCCTAAAATTAGAGCGAAATTGACTAATCTTTAAATACATTATAAATTGTGGATATGTTTTAAACAGCATTAAAAGTGGCTACCTGGTGTCATTTCCACATTGCTGGACTCCAGACTATTCAGGCCCAATCTGAATGAGTTTGTAACAGTGATGGCCCAACAAGGTTGCATAATTCACGAACAAGGTTGCATTATTCTTTGAAGATAGCTAGTATTTGGAAACCACTGAAGCAACCTAATATATATATGGAATTATCAGAATGTAAATCTCACAAACTAATCTACTTTATAGACCATGTGGGAGAAATTCGTATGGGACTGTGACACTAGTAGCGTATTTGAGTTGTTTTGATCTTCTCTTCCTCAGTTCAGCCAATTGAATCACTAACTTTACAACACATCGACTCATGCTTAGCTAGCTTCTTGTGCTTACTCTTTCTATTTGCTTCACTTCTCTCTGTATATATAAGACCCCTCTTCTGTTTCGTCGTAGTAATAATAACAACAACAACAACAACAATATTATAGCCGAGTTATACATGGGCGTTGAAGAAGATATCGTTTGTTCAGCATTAATTGTGTAACGATTTCAAAAGAAGTTTATATTAGTCTTGGACAATCGTTCTCACTCATAGCTCAGATGCTCAAACATTTTCACAATAATTAATGGAAGGATTACTAAATTGAGAGGTTTAGTAAAACTAAATAAACAGAAAAGTTAGTTGATAAGATGCCAAAATTGTATGTACATAACTTTTAATTGTTGGAGAAACGAGCTTCTCTACTTAAAGAAAAACATAGTATATAATTAATTAGGTGGTTGTTATTCAATACTTTCCTAGACTAGGCAACCGACCTTTTCAAAATCAAGAAAAGGGATGGAGAACAAACAAATGCATGCTTGGATACACAAGTAGACAGAAAATTGTTAGTTTCCGTTCAATTAGACATAAAATGAGAAGAATCTACCCTTTGATTCTATACTTGATTTTTCTTTTCCAATTAAAAACTATCAAGCAAGTTATTTCATATTAGTGAGAGTTTTGAACTTTTTAGGTTTTAGGACAAAAATTAACAAAGACGTTATGTAAAAGTTAAAAAGGCGACAAAGGGAATAAGACTAAAAAAGTCATAATAGACTTTAATATGATTTTGGTTAATTGACCTAAACCAATCCACTAATAGAAAAATAAGTTAACTAGAGAATAAAGTATTTCCCTAAACAAGACTCACTACTAGAAATTCGCTAAAGATCGACCAAAGAAACCGATCAAAGTTGGTCGGCTATGGTCAATTACCGACCAAAACGCGACCATTTACGTGTGGACAGTATTTTGACGGTCGGAAGGAATACCGGCCAAAGTTGGTCGGATATTACCGACCAACGTTAGTCGGTCAATTAAATTAAAACAAAAATTGCAAAAAAAACTGACCAAAGTTGGTCGATTTTTTAATTATGTAATCAAAAGATTCATCATCTGGGAATCGAACCGGGGTCTGTACTCTTTAAGGGGTGTATTTTATTTTAAGATTGTCTTTTATATGATTTATACTCTTTAATTATATTTCCGTACGCAAATAACCGACCAAAGTTGGTCGATTTTTTAAAATGACCGTCCGGATTAACCGACCAACTTTGATTATTTTTTTAATATTAATTTTATTTACTTTAATTGAAAAACCGATCAAAGTTGGTCGGTTTCTTGAAAAACAAATTTTGCGGAACTCAAAAATAGTTTCCTACATTTTTGCGCCAAAAAAAATCGACCAAAGTTAGTTCGGTTTCGTAAAAAAAAATAAAAAAAAAAAATATTTTGAAAAATCGACCATTTCCGACCAAAGTTGGTCAGTTTTTCTTAGTTTTGCTGAATTTTCAGTAGTGACTCTTTTAATGGCTATATTGTAGATGCTATTATTTTGTTTATGAAGGAGGGATCTTCAATTTATAGAGATCTATACTTTTTTTTTTACAAGAAAAAAATCTGTCAAATATGAAAAAGATTTATATTTTTCTTTATAATAAATAAAATAATTTATGATAAATATTTTATCCTTCCTTCAAGTAACAAGTAAAATTATATATGACAAGAATCGAGACAAACCCTAACATTATGACCATCAAATTAAAGTGAATGATTATAGGATTAATGGAGCAAAAGATAACTTTCCAAAACATTGAGGACCCCAATAGATCCCATTATTCCAAGGGCTTATCTTTCAATTATTGATGATGAGTTGCAATGAGAAAAAAACTTGCATATAATCCCTTCTTTCCCAATGTTATGATTACTCTCATTATACTATTGAATCACCAAGGATTAGACCGCCCAACTTTTATTAAGGGCTAGATAGCAAATTATATGGTTGTGAAGCTTTGAAAGTCAAATAATAAAACAAAGTTTCATTGATTTTTTTACATAACAACAACATTATCCGAGCCAGTTTTTGCGTAATTTGACTATTGTATTAAGTATTTATTATAACTAGAACAAATATCAGAGAGAATAATTTGAAAGCAAGATACCGCTTAAAGAAGGTAGCATTAAAGAAGTAATCGTTATAAAGAATCTTAGTATATATTTACAGTACTCAATTGTTATACGGCGATTAAGCTGGATCTTTATTCACTTTAAAGAAGAGTTTGATGTGGGGATCTTATCTCCCCTAATTTAGCTATAAATAGAGAAATTTGTATTCCTGGAAGAGGACGAAATATTTGTACGAAAAAAGGCTTACTCTACTCTCTTATTATGTTAACATCATTTTGCTAAATACTTTGTTCTTGTTCTTGTTCTTGCTTTCCGGAGAAGCTCAATTCAAAATCTGGCTTATATTTTCTTCAAATATTCTCAATTAATTTACTTTTGCTCTTGTTACTTTATATTCTCGGATCAATTTAATTCACGTATGTATAAACCATATTATAAATTTAATTGTACTTTTTTACGAGTAAACAAAAATATAAACATATGAATAAAGGTTTATGGTTGTTATCTTCATCTAACGTGAAATCACACCTTTGAAGTGCATCCAAGATTTCCAAGCATGAGTGCGGTAGGGAACTCCAAGATGTTATTCATTCTTTTCATGGGGAAATATGATGTAGAGCCAATAAAAACTTTCTTTAACACTTCCCTATTCATTCAAGAAGTGGGCATCACTTTTAGGAAAAATTTTAACATTTCAAAACCATCGTCTTTATTTTTTCAATATAAAAAAAACGTTTTCAGAAATGAAAATGAAACTACATTTTTTTCTAGAAAAACAAAAGCCAAATCAAAGTTAATTATGACGCAAATGCGTATTTTAAAGAAAAATTTAATCTTCCTAAAGTAATCCAAATACACATTTTTTCCTCACAATTGTTCTTCAAACGGAGAATTTATAAATAAAAAAAATGACAAAGTAAAAGTGCCTTTCTTTTCAAAACCTACCTAAGGATTTTGGCCACATCAGTATAAGAACTCTTTTTAGGTCATTTGGGTATAGGAGTTCTGGATTTTGACTACCGACTAGCATCTAACTTAGAACTAGAATCAGATCTCAAGAAATTCTGGTAGTAACGGAAAGCTCTTAAAATAGGCCATCAAAAGATTCAAATTTGAGTGAAATTGGACATTTTTGGCACCACTCAAAGACAAGGTGAGTTGTTTTATCATTATTATTAAAAGAAGTGAAGGTTAGAATCAAACAACACAAACTGCTTTGGATCACATGGGGAAAGTTGTCTCAAGCTTCAAAGTAAATACCACAAAGAAATGGATATGTTATGTACTCTTAAAGATTTGTTTAATTATCATTGAATTTTAACGTGCATAATTAATATTTATTAGGAATGTGTCTATAATTACTTAATACTTTATTTATAAATATTAAAATCATAAAAAATAGAAGAGCTGATCATATACGTCCAAGAAAGAGCAGTATAATTGACTAGGGTATAAAATTTGGTGCAATTATAGGGTTATACACAGTCAAAAAGGATTCCTATAGTTGTAAGGGGGAAAGAGAAAGAAGAAAAGAGAATAAAGTGGTTAATGTCATAATTAGATTAAGCAACAAGGACAAAAGACAAAAGAAACCATCAAAACCTCAACTAGTATTTTGTGACTTTTGATGAAAGTTGTCTCTTTTCAAGAACAAGGACCCCTTTTCCCTGGCCTAATTTTCATCTTCCCTAGTCATCACCACCTTCACTTTACACATAAGATAAAAGGTCTCATGGATTTGCTGAGCCAAATTGAGAAACTAAATTAAGGGATCTCACGCAAGTAATCGGCTGGATTCACTTTCATTTCTTCTAGCCGATATACATAGATTATATATTAATTATATATTATTAAATTTTTTTATAACAAATTTATTTATTTCAAATATTTTTAAATATTATAACGAAATATTATTATAAACATAAAAACTAATTCAGAAAAAACTTAATTTTTATAAAGAAATATTATATA
>MDKI01196094.1:0-26363 GCA_005239505.1 Nicotiana paniculata | reverse complement strand
AAATATACTTTCGAAATAGAAGTCCTTCAGACATAACTTTTCTTGGAGATAATTGCTTTTCAGTTATACTTTTCAATATATATATATATATATATATATATATATTATATATATATATATATTCTTCGATCCAAATCTCCTCAATGATAAAACCACCGGAACTCAGTCCGCAACTCAGAATTTGTCATGCAATGCAGTACAGGGGAAAGCTCCTGGAATCTCGTCTGTAGTCCCAATTTAAATATGCGATGCATTACAGGGAGAAAGCTCCCGGATCTCTGTCCGTAGTCCCAATTTAAATATGCAGTGCAGTACATGGGGAAGCTTCCGGATCTCTGTCCGTAGTCCCAATTTAAATATGCAATGTAGCCACTGAGGAAAACAACCAGAATGCGACAAAAACAACATATATTGCCACAACCGGCGCAAAAGCAAACAAGACCGAATGCAAAGTGCGATGAGCAAATCAATACAAAGACTTAAATCACAAAAATGGTAAAAACTCACTCATAAGAAGTAGCCACTGAAAGGAATGCCAAGCACAAAGAGAAATCAGCATAACAAGGGGAAAACAAGACAAATATAGCAACGATTCTATATATTCAAGTTCGCAACCAAGAAACCAAATCATCCCGGCAAGGGAATCAGCTATAACTAATCTCACTTCGACAATTAGCTTCGCCGAATAAACTCAGTTTGAACAAATGCTCAGTAAATAGGCAGCATCAAAGAATACCATCAACATGGACGGTCATCAAATTAAACCTAAGTAATACTTAAGAGGAAAATCATTTAAATCACAATGTACGACTCACGGGCATGCTTGACCAACGTATAGATATTCTAATTTATTATTAGACATTTATAGGGCGAGATTATACTAGTTTTAATCACATAGTCAGCATATAAAGAAAGATATAGTATAACGGTAGGAAAAACAAGGTCTTCATTTAAGGCAATTAAGATCATATAAGAAACAAGAAATGCTAGGCAAGTACTTCTAATTTGAGCAGGGAGAGGTGAAACTAGAAATTAGGAATTTAAATATAACAATTTCAATTCATACGCGGGGAACATAAGGACCTAGAAATCCCTAATGGGCAATCTATTTGCAAATAAGTCTGAGTATGCACTCGCCACCTCGCGTGCGTGGACTACAATCTGCATAGAAGACTCAATCCTAAGGGATAGTTCCCCCACACAAGGTTAGGAAAGATATTTACCTTGACTGCGCTAATCAACTCAAAACCACGCTCTTGCCACGAGTATCCAACTCCAGGTGGCCCAAATCTAGACAATTCGATTGCATAGTATAAATATCATCACAAGGAAACAAAATAAAGTTCGAAGCTAATACGCAAAATTAGAAAATTCGCCCAAAAAGTTCCTCGGGCCCACATCTCGAAATCGGGTAAAAATTATATTTTCCGGACACCAATTCACTCACGAGTCTAAACATATGAAAATCTTTCAAATCGAAGGGTAAAACCCAATCAAAACTCAATAATTTGGTCTATGAAGTTTATCAAATTTTGTCACGACCCCAGTTCGCTCCGTGAACATGTCGTGATGGAACCTAGTCCCTATAACTAGGTAAGACTAACAATGCGGAAAAACAACGTAACTTGCAGAATAATTAATTAAAACTGAAAACCTAAAGAAAGTCTGTATATAAATGCCGCTCGGCATATATAACCCAATAATGCCAAAGTCTACAATATCACCCCAAAACCCGGAAACTCGCGGGAAACACATGCTAACAGAAATGTAATACACTACTCTAACTCCAGAATGTCTAAACAACTATAAGTAAGGAAGCTTTCCAATAAAGCTGGATTTAAGATAGAGACTCCAGGTCTGCAGACGCGGCAGATGTACCTCAAAGTCTCTACTAGATCTCTCCACCTTGGAGATAGTGCGTCTGGGTAGAGGTACTTGGATCTGCACATGAAAAACATGTGCAGAAGGGGCATGAGTACACCACAACGGTACTCAGTAAGTGCCAAGCCTAACCTCGGTAGGGTAGTGACGAGGAAGGTCAGGGCCCTACTGAGGTTAAACAATATAATAGGAATCTACAGCATGAAAACAGGCAGTAATAATGAGTACAACAGTGAAATAAGACAGGTTAAACAAGGAAATAACCCGAAAACACAAAGAACAGAGTAAACACGGAATATGTACAGCTCAATAACAATGGTAACAATACCGTCCCGTAGTCCATCATATGTGTATATCCGAAGGATCTCCCGGGATACCGTCCCGTAGTGCATCATATGTTTATATCCGAAGGATCTCCCGGGATACCGTCCCGTAGTCCAGCTATCAATATGCAAGGGGATCTATCGGGAATCGAACCCACAGTCCCAAAGTAAATATGCAGGGGGATCTATCGGGAATCTAACCCACAGTCCCAAAGTAAATGTGCAGGGGGATCTATCGGGAATCTAACCCACAGTCCCAAAGTAAACAAACAAGGGGGGAGCTAACGGAATCCCACATCCGTAGTCCCAATGTAAATACGCAGCCACAACAAGAAGATATTCAAAAATAGAGTGAAAAAATACAAGGCAACAAGTAGTTCTAGCCTAACATGCTTCATGTAGTACAATTAAAGCAACTTAAGAAAATAGGCAATTTAGGGCAACTAGGCATGCTTTTCTAAGCTAACATAGACTATAGTTGCAAGTAGAATAAAACATGTAAGAAAGAAACTCAGTCTAAATACTTAAAGTAAAACCGGATTTTCAAGAATTAGCACAAGTACGCGTTCGTCACATCACGTACGGCGCATTCAATTACCAAATATCACATCCTAAGGGGAAAGGCCCCCCACACAAGGTTGACAAGCCACTTACCTCGAACCGGCTCAAAATCAACTCGAAACCACACTTTTGCCACGAGTATCCGACTCCAAGTGGCCGAAATCTATTCAAAACAATTACATATCATAAATAACATCTCAAGCAACTAATTCTACTATTTAATTCAAAGCTAAGAGGCGAAATTAGGTAAAATGACCAAAATGCCCCTCGGGCCCACGTCTCGGAATCGGGTAAAAGTTATATTTTTCGAACACCCATTCACTCACGAACTCACTCGACCAGAAACATCGAAATTCAATGCCAAAAACCCCTTGAATTCTCATAATTTCGTTTTCGGGAAGTTAATCAAGTTCCCATGGTTTTCCTCCCATTTTTTGATAATTAAACTAAAGAAAACAACGGGAATTAATGATCTAACAAAGAATTAGGATTAGAAAACGTTACCTATGATCCTTCTCTTCAAAACCCACTGAAAATCGCCAAATCCCGAGCTCTCAAATGATTTTTATACTTATGAAATAAACCCTCGAATTTTTGGAATAAACACACAGGGATCTCGCACCTGCGGTACCGCACCTGCGGAAAAAGCATCGCAGGTGCGGAATTCACTTAAGTCCACTGGGGCTGCACCTGCGGCCGTTTGGTCGCGCCTGCGGTTCCGCGCCTGCAACCACTGGCCAAATCCCTCGCCATCGCACCTGCGATCAGCCCTACCGCGCCTGCGTGTCCGCACCTGCGGGAAAACCTTCGCAGATGCGAAAACACCAAAAGAGGTATGGTTCAGTCATTTGATAAGTCCCAAATTCTCCCGTTAAGCATCCGAAACAACCCCGAGGCCCCCGGAACTTCAACCAAAACCACCAACCGATCCTAATACCTTATTCGAACTAGGTTGAGCCTTAAAAACACGTCTCATAACATCAAAATCATCGATTATGCATAGGTTCAAGCCTAGGAACTTAGGGAAAATTCTAGAATTCACATCCGACACTGAAACACATCTAAACTCATTCGAATGACCTCAAATTTTGCACACACATCCCAAATGACATGACGGAACTATTGCAACTTCCGAAATTCCATTCCGACCCTTGGATCAAAAACTCACTAACGAACTGGAAACTTCAAAAATTCAAGCTTCGACATTTCAAGCCTAAATGAACTACGGACTTCCAAAATGCATTCCGAACACGCTCCCAACCCCGAAATCACCTAACGAAGCTAACGGAACCATCATATCTCCATTCCGAGGCCATATTCACACTGTTCTAACTACGGGAAACTTTCCAACACCTAAGCTCTCATTTAGGGACTAAGTGTCCCAAAACTCTCTGAAACTCAAATCGAATGTCCCGGCAATTCAATTTAGCAGAAATAGACTTGGGGAAAACAGTTAATAGGGGATCGAAATTCTTCGTCCTCGAACGAGCATAGAAACATACCTGAAGCTGGGAAAAGATGAGGGTACTGACTCCGCATATCCTGCTCAGTCTCCCAAGTCGCCTCCTCGACTGACTGACCCCTCCACTGAACCTTTACTGACGCAATATCCTTTGACCTGAGCTTTCTAACCTACCTGTTCAATATAGCTACAGGCTCCTCAACATATGATAGATCCTTGTCAAATTGCTGAGCTGAAATCCAAGATATGAGACGGGTCACCGTGATATCTCCGGAGCATCGAAACATGAAATACCGGATTAACTCCTGCCAAGCTGGGAGGTAAGGCAAGCTCATAAGCAACCTCCCCAACGCGCCTCAATATCTCAAAAGGGCCAATAAATCTCGAAATCAACTTCCCTTTCTTCCCAAATCTCATAACGCCCTTCATAGGCGAAACCCGAAGCAGAACCCGCTCTCCGACCATATATGAAACATCACGAACCTTCCGATCCGCGTAATTCTTCTGTCTGGACTGGGCTGTATGGAGTCTATCTTGAATCACCTTGACCTTCTCCAATGCATCCTGAACCAACTATGTGCCCAATAGCCTGGCCTCACCCGGCTCAAACCAACCCACCAGAGATCTGCACCTCCTACCATATAAAGCCTCAAACGGCGCCATTTGAATGTTGGACTGATAACTGTTGTTGTAAGCAAACTCCGCCAATGGCAAGAACTGATCCCAAGACCCTCCAAACTCAATCACACACGCACAGAGCATATCCTCAAGAATCTGAATATTGCGCTCGGACTGTCTGTCCGTATTGGGGTGAAATGAGGTGCTCAACTCCACCCTGGTACCTAACTCCTGCTGAACGGCTCTCCAGAACCGTGAAGTGAACTGAGTACCTCTGTCTGAAATAACAGAAACTGGAATACCATGCAGACGAACGATCTCTCGGATATAAATCTCTGCCAACTGCTCCGATGAATAAGTAGTCAGTACCGGAATGAAATGGGCTGATTTGGTCAGCTGATCCATAATCACCCAAATAGCATCATGCTTCCTCAAAGTCCGAGGAAGTCCAACCACAAAGTCCATGGTGATCCACTCCCACTTCCACTCTGGAAGCTCAATCTGCTGAAGTAACCCTCCCGGTCTCTGATGCTCACATTTGACCTGCTGACTGTTGAGACACTTGGCTACAAACTCTGCTATATCCCTCTTCATTCCTCGCCACCAATAGTGTTGTCTCGGATCCTGGTACATCTTCATGGTACCCGGATGGATGGAATGCCGCGAACTATGGGCCTCCTCAAGAATCAACTCTCGAAGCCCATCTATGTTGGGCACACAGATACGGCCCTGCATCCTCATCACCCCATCCTCTCCTATAGTCACATGCATGGCATCACCCTGCCGGACTCTATCCTGGAGAACTAAAAGGTGGGGATCATCATACTGGCGCTCTCTGATACGATCATGGAGGGAAGATCTAGCAACCACACAGGCTAATACCCGGCAAGGCTCAGAAAGATCCAATCTCACGAACTGACTGGCTAAGGACTGAACATCTAAGGCTAGAGGCCTCTCAGCTGCATGAAGGTATGCCAAACTTCCCAAACTCTCTGCCGGCGACTCAAGGCATCGGCCACCACATTTGCCTTCCCCGGGTGGTATAATATCGTGATGTCATAGTCCTTTAGCAACTCTAACCATCTACGCTAGCGCAAATTTAGATTCTTCTGCCTGAATATGTGTTGCAAACTCCGGTGGTCAGTATAAATATCACAAGGCATACCGTACAAATAATGACGCCAGATCTTCAAGGCATGAAAAATGGCAGCTAACTCAAGGTCATGGACATGGTAATTCTTCTCATGTATCTTCAACTGTCTAGATTCGTAGGCAATCACCCTACCGTCCTACATCAACACCGATCCAAGGCCGACTCGCGAGGCATCACAATAAACTGTATAAGACCCCGAACCAGTAGGCAATACCAAGATTGGGGTTGTAGTCAAAGCTGTCTTGAGCTTCTGAAAGCTCTCCTCACACTCCTCTGTCCACTGAAATGGAGCACCCTTCTGGGTCAATCTAGTCATAGGGGCTGCAATCGATGAAAATCCCTCCACAAAACAATGGTAGTAGCCCGCCAAGCCAAAGAAACTGTAAATCTTTGTAATTGAGGATGGCCTGGGCCAACTCTTCACGGCCTCTACCTTCTTCGGATCCACCCGAATGCCCTCACTCGATACTACGTGGCCTAAGAATGCCACAGAACTCAACCAAAACTCACATTTTGAGAACTTTGCATACAACTTCTTCTCTCTCAGGGTCCGAAGCACTGTCCTCAGGTGCTGCTCGTGATCTTCCCAACTCCGGGAGTAAACAAGAATATCATCTATGAAAACAATGAAAAATGAGTCGAGATATGGCCTGAACACACTGTGCATCAAATGCATAAATGATGTTGGGGCATTAGTCAGCCCAAATGACATAACTAGAAACTCGTAATGGCCATACCGAGTTCTGAAGGCAATTTTCGGGATATCCGGCTCCTGAATCTTCAACTGATGGTAACCTGAGCGCAAATCAATCTTAGAAAATACCAGTGCACCCTGAAGCTGGTCAAATAGATCATCAATACGAGGCAAGGGATAACGGTTCTTCACTGTAACCCTGTTCAACTGGCGATAATCGATACACATGCGCATGGAACCATCCTTTTTCTTCACAAAAAAAATAGTAGCACCCTAAGGTGAAACACTGGGTCGAATAAACCCTTATCAAGCAATTCTTGTAACTGATCCTTCAACTCCTTCAACTCAGGAGGATCCATACGGTACGAAGGAATGGAAATGGACTGAGTGCCCGGCAACAAATCAATGCCAAAATCAATGTCTCTATCGGGCGGCATGCCCGAAAGATCAGCTGGAAACACATTGGGATAATCTCGTTCCACTGGAACTGAATCAACAGAAGGGGTATCAACACTAACATCTCTCACATAAGCTAAATACGCGGCACACCCTTTCTCAACCATACGCGGAGCTTTAAGGAAAGAGATAACTCTACTAGGAATGTGATCTAAGGTACCACTCCACGCAACACGTAGAATACCTGGCATAGCCAGCGTCACGGTCTTGGCGTGACAATCAAGAATAGCATAATGGGAAGACAACCAGTCCATGACCAAGATAATATCAAAATCCACCATATTGAGTAATAATAAATCCGCACTGGTCTCAAAACCATGAATAGTAACCAAACACGACCGATAAATGCGGTCCACAACAAGGGAATCTCCCACAGGAGTAGAAACATAAACAGGAGAACTCAAAGAATCTCGGGCTATGCCCAAATGCTGAGCAAAATAAGAAGACACATAAGAATACGTGGAGCCTAGATCGAATAGAACCGATGCATCTCTGTGAAAACCAGTATAATACCTGTAATAACGTAATCGGAGGCAATAGCCTCGGTACAAGCAGTAATAGCATAATATCTGGCCTGGCCTCCCCCTCGAGGGAGACCTCTACCTCCCCGACCCCCACCCCTAGATGGCTGGGCAGATGGGATGGCAGCTGGAGTTGTGATCATGGCCTGAGAACTCTGCTGAGCACGCTGTGGCTGAAAAGTCCGTGAAGATGCACCCCTACCAAGTCTGGGGCAGTCCATAACCATATGTCGTGTATCGTCACACTCGAAACAAGCTCTGGGAGGACGTGGTGGCTGTGACTGGCTAGGGTTAGGTCTACCAGACTGACCTCTGAAAGCACCCTGCGCAGGAGGCGCGCTAGAAACTAGAGGTGCGTAGTAAGGCTCCTGAGGCTTGGGTGGAGCTGGGGTACCGCTAGCTGCTGGAAGAGATGAATGAATCTGGCGGCCTACATAACCCCTACCATGTCGACCTGCTGTTGGGATACGGGCACCAGAGTAGTGGCCCGACTCTCGAGACCTCTTGGCCTCTCTCTCCTCTTGCTCCCTAGCGAGCATACCCTCGATCCTGCTAGTAATGCTCACTACCTGCTGATAAGGAATGTCCATCTCCAACTCTCGAGCCATGCTAGATCTGATGGGTGGGATAAGACCCTCAATGAACCGGCAAACCTTTTCGCAGACAGTAGAAACTAAAGCCGATACATGCCTAGCCGATCAGGTGTAACGGATAGCATACTTTGAAACTGTCATAGAACCCTGGCGCAAATGCTCAAACTCTACGCGTCATGTGTCCCTGAGGCTCTGAGGAACAAACTATGTCAGGAACATATCTGAGAACTGGGTTCAGGTCAGTGAAGGAGCCTCGTCTGGACTATCTAACTCATAAGTGCGCCACCAATCATAGGCGTCCCCGCGAAGCTGTAAGGTAGTAAAGGAAACCCCACTAGATCCGGCTATACCCATCGTGCGAAGAATACAGTGACACTCTTCTATAAACTCCAAGGCATCGTCTGATGCTAGTCCACTGAATACCGGAGGATCATACTTCTTGAACCTCTCAAGTCTCCGCTGCTCGTCCTCTAAAGCAGTTGACCCATCCTCGAGCTGAACTGGCACTACAGGCGGCACAGGAATGATCTCTGGGACCTACTCCACATGCACTCGCTGCTCAGGGGTGTGGACGGCGGGAGTCTATGCTCCTCCTCCGGCCTGGGATGTAGAAGAAACCCTGCCTGAGCCAGAGTGGTGTACATAGACATGAGTTGAGCTAATGTCTCCTGAAGGGCTGGAGTAGCAGTGGCAGTAGACGTGTCAGGTGCCTGGACTTCGGCTGGATCTGCTGGTGGTACCTCGGTGGCAGCTTGCGCAGGTGCTCTCACTGAACCATGTGCACGTCCTTGGCCTCTACCTCGGCCCCGGCCTCTGACGGCTGCAGTAGGGGGCGCGGGTGCCTGATCATCCCGAGTAGCACGTGTCCTCACCATCTGTGTGAAAATAGAAGACAGAGGTTTAGAATTGATGTAAAAAAAATATCGCACGACAAGGAAATCAAATGAAGTAAAGATTTTTCCTAAACATTTACATAGCCCCTCGTAGATAAGTACAGACGTCTCCGTACCGATCAGCGAGACGCTAATAAATCGGCATGTGTTCCGTGACTCCTATGAACCTAGAGCTCTGATACCAACTTATCACGACCCCAGTTCGCCCTCCGTGAACATGTAGTGATGGCACCTAATCCCTATAACTAGGTAAGCCTAACAATTCGGAAAAACAACGTAACTTGCTGAATAATTAATTAAAACTGAACAACTAAAGAAAGTCTGTATATAAATGCCGCTCGGCATATATAACCCAATAATGCGGAAGTCTACAATATCACCCCAAAACCCGGAAACTCGCGGGAAACACAGGCTAACAGAAATGTAATACACTGCTCTAACTCCATAATGTCTAAACAATTGTAAGGAAGGAAGCTTTCCACTAAAGCTAGATTTAAGATAGAGACTCTCGGTCTGTGGACACGGAAGATGTACCTCAAAGTCTCTGCTAGATCTCTCCACCTCGGGGATAGTACGTCTGAGTAGAGGTACCTGGAACTGCACATGAAAAACATGCGCAGAAGGGGCATGAGTACACCACAATGGTACTCAGCAAGTGCCAAGCCTAACCTCGGTCGGGTAGTGACGAGGAAGGTTAGGGCCCTACTGAGGTTAAACAATATAATAGGAATTTACAGTATGAAAACAGGCAGTAATAATGAGTACAACAATGAAATAAGACAGGTTAAACAAGGCAATAACCCGAAAACACAAAGAGCGGAGTAAACACGGAATATGTACAGCTCAATAACAATGGTAACCGTGAGGATCTCCCAGGATACCGTCCTGTAGTCCTTTTCTCAACTGTCCAGTGGATCTCCCGAGATATCGTCCCATAGTCCATCATATGTGTATATCTGAAGGATCTCCGGGGATACCGTCCAGTAGTCCATCATATGTGTATATCCGAAGGATCTCCCGGGATACCGTCCCGTAGTCCATCATATGTGTATATCTGAAGGATCTCCCGGGATACCATCCTGTAGTCCAGCTATCGATGTGCAGGGGGATCTATCGGGAATCGAACCTGCAGTCCCAAAGTAAATATGCAGGGGGGATCTATCGGGAATCTAACCCGAAGTCCCAAAGTAAATGTACAGAGGGATCTATCGGGAATCTAACCCGCAGCCCCAAAGTAAACAAACAAGGAGGGGGAGCTACCGGAATCCCACATTCGTAGTCCCGATGTAATTATGCATCCACAACAAGAAGATATTCAGAAATAGAGTGAAAAAATACAAGGCAACAAGTAGTTCTATCCTAAAATGCTTCACATAGTACAATTAAAGAAACTTAACCAAATAGCCAATTTAGGGCAACTAGGCATGCTTTTCTAAGCTAACATAGACTATAATTGCAAGTAGAATAAAACAGGTAAGAAAGAAACTCAGTCTAAATACTTAAAGTAAAACCGAATTTTCAAGAATTAGCACAAGTACGCGTTTGTCACCTCACGTACGACGTATTCAATTACCAAATATCACATCCTAAGGGGAAAGATTCCCCACACAAGGTTAGACAAGCCACTTACCTCGAACCGGCTCAAAATCAACTCGAAACCACACTTTTGCCACGAGTATCCGACTCCAAGTGGCCCAAATCTATTCAAAATAATTACATATCGTAAATAACATCTCAAGCAACTGATTCTACTATTTAACTCAAAGCTAAGGCTGAAATTAGGTAAAATGACCAAAACGCCCCTCGGGCCCACGTCTCGAAATCGGGTAAAAGTTATATTTTCCGGACACCCATTCACTCACGAACTCACTCGACCAGAAACATCAAAATCTGATGCCAAAAACCCCTTGAATTCTCATAATTTCGTTTTGGGGAAGTTCATCAAGTTCCCATGGTTTTCCCCCAATTTTTTATAATTAAACTAAAGAAAACAACGGGGATTAATGGTCTAACAAAGAATTAGGATTAGAAAACGTTACCTATGATCCTTCTCTTCAAAACCCACTGAAAATCGCCAAATCCCGAGCTCTCAAACGATTTTTAGACTTATGAAATAAACCCATTTTTGGAATAAACACACAGGGATCTTGCACTTGCGGTCCCGATCACCGCACCTACGGTACCGCACATGCGGAAAAAGCATCGCAGGTGCAGAATTCACTTAAGTCCACTGGGGCCGCACCTGCGGTCGTTTGGTCGCGCTTGCGATTTCGCACCTGCGAAACTCAGGTCGCACCTGCGACCACTGGCCAAATCCCTCGCCATCGCACCTGCGATCAGCCCTACCGCGTCTCACAGGTGCGAAAACACCAGAATAGGTCTGGTTCAGCCATTTGATAAGTCCCAAATTCTCCCGTTAAGCATCCGAAACAACCCCGAGGCCCCCGAGGCCCCCGGGACCTCAACCAAAACCACCAACCGACCCTAATACCTTATTTGAACTAGGTCGAGCCTTTAAAACACGTCTCATAACATCAAAATCATCGATTATGCATAGGTTCAAGCCTAGGAACTTAGGAAAATTCTAGATTTCACATCCGACGTCGAAACACGTCTAAACTCATCCGAATGACCTCAAATCTTGCACACACATCCCAAATGACATGACGGAACTACTGCAACTTCCGGAATTCCATTCCAACCCTCGGATCAAAACTGACTAACGAACTGGAAACTTCAAAAATTCAAGCTTCGGCATTTCAAGCCTAAATGAGCTGCGGACTTCCAAAATGCATTCCGAACACGCTGCCAACCCCGAAATCACCTAACGGAGCTAACGGAACCATCGGATTTCCATTCCGAGGACGTCTTCACATTGTTCCAACTACGGGCAACTTTCCAACACCTAAGCTCTCATTTAGGGACTAAGTGTCCCAAAACTCTCCGAAACTCAAAATTGAATGTCCCGGCAATTCAATTTAGCAGAAATAGACTTGGGGAAAATAGTTAATAGGGGATCGGGGTGTAAATTCTTATAACGACCAGCCAGGTCTTTACAAATTTTCCCAAATCTTCCCCCCAAATTCGAATTCTAAGGACTAGATTTAAGTTAGGAATCATAGAAATTAATCTAAGTAGGTTAGAAATCACTTACCCAAGTTACCCAGGTGCAAAGGTCTTCAAAAATCACCCTTCCCGAGCTCCAAAATTCGAAATGGTGAAAATAGGCTTAAGCCCTCGAATCTGATATAATTTCCCAGCAATATCCAAACCTCCACCCCGGGGACCGCACCTGCAAAAATACCATCGCTGGTGCGAAAACCCACTAAAAGGCCTGGGGTCGCACCTGCGGTCAAATGGTCGCATCTGCGAAAACAAACCGCACCTGCGAGGATTGGGGGATTGGGCCAAGTCCGCACCGGCGAGCTCCTCGCCGCACCTGCGGAAGGTCCATCGCAGGTGCGAGACACCAGAACCAGCAATGGTTCAGCTGTCTTCCAAGTTCTAATATCATTCGATGGGCATTCGAAACACACTCGAGGCCCCCGGGACCCCGTCCAACCACACACACAAGTCATATAACCTAGCACGGACTCGCTCGAGGTTTCAAACCACATAAAACAACACTAAAACGATGAATTAAACTAAAAATTCATGAAATTCCTCAAAACTTCTATAAACATTAAGTTTTGCATTTAAGGTCCGAATCACGTCAAACTAAGTCTGTTTACTACCAAATTTCACAGATAAAACATATAAATCATATCAAACCTGTATCGGGCTCCGGAACCATAATACGGGTCCGATATCATAGGTTTCACCTCAAATTTTATTTTCAAAAACCTTTATATTTTTCAGAAAACAATTTTCTTTAAAAATTCATTTCTCGGACTTGGGACCTCGGAATTCGATTCCGGGCATACGCCCAGGTCCCATATTTTCCTATGGACCCTCTGAGACCGTCAAATTACGGGTCCGGGTCCGTTTACCAAAAATGTTGATTGAAGTCAACTTTATTCAAATTTCTAATACAAAAATTATCATTTTTATCAGTTTTTCACATAAAGGCTTCCTGGATACACGCCCGGGCTATGCACACAAATCGAGGTGAGATAGAAGGAGATTTTCATGACCTTGGAACACAGAATTAGCTAGAATATACGGGATGACCTTATGGGTCATCATAGTTTAAGAATTCTAGGTGTATCAATTACCTAATTAAGGACGAGTCTAAATATTCTTACTATTTGAAAAGATTATCTTCCTAAGTCATTTGTAATATTAATTTAGGAGTCAAAGATATTGGACTACAAAATGTAGATTTGTTCAAGGTCTTTTAAAACTGAATTTGTCACAGATCCAGAATAAGGATATGAGTTGCCTAGAGGTTTTAGAAATCTGGCCCAGTTTTTGCGTTCTGGGCCAGTCCTGTTTCGACAATTATCAAAAGGAAGATAGATAATGTTCAGCTAAAGAAAACGTTACATAAAAGAGCCAATAGCATTTTAAGTTGAGTTAATCAGTATTTATCACATGTCCAACTAACTTGAGATCATCTTGTTTTCAGAATGTAGTAAAAGCATTTAGGCCATTGGGCTTCACATCCCAGGCCTAAAGACCTGGAGTCCAGACTTGTTCAGGTTTATTGGGCCATTTATAAGTCTGGCCCATTTCCTACGGTCTTCATATTCAATTTAAGAGAAATAAAGCTATTGGGCATTTAAATAATAAAATAGTCCAGTCCATTACAATAATCCAGAATAAACGAAGAGGTGATATAGTATTTTTACAAAATAGATTCGATTAGTACAAATTACAATTTTTCCTCCTAATATACATGAGAATAAATGTCTTAAACTAGATAAAATTTCTAAAATGCTACTGCTTTCAGCCTAAGCTAGATAAAATTTCTAAAATGTTACTGCTTTCAGCCTTAACAAAGCCAGGATTGCTCGTTACTTTGATTATAGGATCGACCACCTACAGTTATATGCATTTTTAGAATAAATCTGACCAACTGGTGGTCAGATTTATATCTTTAATGTTGTTTTACATATGTTACTACTGTGAATGACTTACAAGTTCATCAGAATTTTAAACAAACCTAAACCAACAATATGTTCATACTATCCGGACATCAAACAAACATAAACATGAACTAACACCTATTATCTAAAGTTACAGCTAGAACACAAATACATAGACAATGAAACAGAGTTAAAAAAAGATTCCATTTAATGTAAACATGGTTACATACCTTTAAAGAGAAAAACAACCAGAAAATGACCAAATAAAGGTCAGAAACCCAAAAAATTAAGCTTAATCAGCAACCAAAACACAACAATATACCAACGGCAACAACCAGTGTATAATCCCAGAAAAACTAGCTCAAAATAACTAGTTTTACCCCAGAAAGACACAACAAAAGAGACCAGTTTTCCCAGAAAACTACAGCTAGAAGAAAACCAGTTTTTCTGAGCGTTTTTGCATCCATATTGGTATTTTCAGAGTGTTTTTATGTTTTCAAAGTAGTAGCGTGTTTTTCAAACTAGCATATCCGTGAGAGTGTGTGTAGAATCTATTCTTAGGAATTTTCAGAATACATATTTCTATATTGTGTGTCAATTTTCAGAATCTATCTAGCAGAATTTCAAGAATGTGTAATCTGTGTGTTTTTCAGAGTAGTCTATCTATGAGTGTCTGTCAGTTTTCAGAATGTATCTCTCTATTATGTGTGTGTCCCTTTCAAAATAATAGTGCCTATATATAGGCTGTCTAAGGTGGGTATATTTTAGGAATATTCCTTATCCTAAATCTGAAAATAGTACAGTATTTAACAGCCCTGGTACATCTGTCCTCCTTATCCTATTTTCAGCATCTTTTGTAACAGCTAGGACAGTTGTACATTTTCTAGAAACTTCTTCTATTTTTTACACCCTTTTTACTTCTGAAATTTTACTGTTTTACCTAGAATTCTGATTTGATTATCTTTCTTATTTTATTTGATCTTTTATATTTATTCTAGAAGTTTCTTAAGTTGTTACAGCTAAGATTCTCTAATTGGAATTCCTAAAACACAACTGTAATTACCCTTTCTTGATCCAAAGCCTGGACCACCATAGTTGGTCAATTTTGGGCCTAACTAATTGGGCCTCCTTTGCCAAGGATCAGTTGTTAAGGAGTTCCTGAAATTAGGTAACTCAAAACAACTTATATTAAGCTAAGTTAATTACTAAGTTGACTAATTTGATCTAATTAAGTAATTAAGCTTATTAGTTACTATTTAAAGACTGAACTAAACCTAAACCTATCCAGGAGGTTTGCTTACTTCAGAAATAGTTTAAAACAATCCTAAGTGTGCCTAACTAACTAAAATCAGAGTTAATTAACTAATAGAAGTTAGTAAGTAGTCTTAAGTAATTATTCTCAAAACCAGAATGATTCTAATAGTCCTAATCTTCATGATTAAGTAGACTTAAACAATAATTATTCTAAAAATGACAAAAGAAACAACATCAAGGCCAGTATTTAAACCCAAACCAAAGATATCAGAAATCAAACTAAGTTCAAATAATCTAAACATGTATGATTAGTTAATGCAAATCAGTAACCAATCAACTATTTTGGAATGAAAAACTAACAGCATAAAACAGTATGAAAAAAAAGATATGAAGACCTAAACTAACAATTCAGAGTCAATTAATCTACCACACTCAGGAATTAAACAAACAATCAGGAGAAACAAAACCAAGAAAAAATACATATGAGGACCTGATTAACAGTTTAGAATCAAACAACGAAAATAACGTTTAAAACTAAGTCACTAATCTAAGAAGTCGTAACACATGTGTGATTAAACTAAAATAGAAATTAAATAATTAATACCTATATGAACTAACGACAGGAAAAATAAAATAAGATGAAACCCTAGGCTACAAATAAATGTCAATTAGAAACTAAACCTAACAACAAGAAACAAGCCAAAGAAAAGATAAACATGCAAACCTAAACTATTAATTCAAAATCGACAAAATCAGGAGTTTAAGCACAGTAACACGAAAAAAACAAGACCACAGAAAACTACGAAAACCTAAACAATTCAGACAACAGTAAGACCGCGAATTAGACCTAGGTGACTATTTTCAGAATAATAAGCAAAAATAGGGTCAAAAGAGGTACCAGTTTAGTCAGAGAAACTTGGCCGGAGATAGTTGACTTTTGGTCGGAACTTGCCGGATTCCGGTGGGTTTGAAAATGAGTCGAACCTACGTGAATCAATTGCTCTTGTCAAGAGCAACTGACTCGTGTAGGTTTGAGCCACTAGTTCACTCTAAATCGTCCAAGAGCAAGGTTTTGGAATTTTCAGATTCTTAGATCTGAAATTGGTTGAATTTTGAGAGGTTTTTGGGGAAATTGGTGAGATATTAGGGTTGAGGGTGAGGAGGAGATAGTTTGGGGTGAGTTTGGTTCGTTTTGGAGATGGTCCGCCGCCGTGAGGCGATTTCCTGTGACGACCCGGTCTGTCGTTACATAAAACCTGCATTATAATTGTTGTTATTGACTTGTCATAGGTTTGGTATTCTATATTTGATGTACTAGAGTTGGTAGGCTTGAAATCGAATGGTTGTAGTGACAGTTCAGTCATTGAGCTTTTAAAAATAGCCTTAATGTTGAAAAAGTCAACTGAGAGTTGACTTATTGGTAAACAATCTCGGAATGCGGATTTTATGGCTCAGATAGATTCTTTAGGTGATTTGGGAATTAGGAGTGTGTTCTGAATAATTTTGTGATGTCCGGTGTAGAACTAGGCTTGAATTGGCGAAAGTTAGTTTTTGGTGATTTCTGGTCGGCATTGGAAAATAGGCTATCGGGGTCGGAATGGAATTCTGACAGTTGGAACAGGTTTGTAATGTCATTTTGGATATTTCTGCAAAATTCCAGGGTCAATCGGAGTTGTTTTGGATAGTTTCGGCATCGTTGGTGGATTTCAGAAAATTTCAAAGTTCTTAGGGTTGAATCCGATGTGGTTGGGTGTTTTGATGTTAGTTTTGGTGTTTTGAGAGTGCAAAGAAGTTTGAATGATGTTATGGGACATGTTGGTAAGTTTGGTTGGGGTCCCGAGGGGCTCGGGATTGATTTCAGGTGGTTAACGGGTATTTTTGGACTTAGAGAATTGCTGGTTTTCTGGTTTTTGTGCAGCAGGGATTTGTGCATCGCGATCGCATGGCAAAGGCTGCGATCGTGTAGAACTCTCTGAGGGCCAGGAAAAATTTTGCATCGCGATCGCGTGTATCAGGGTGCGATCACGTAGGTCTGGAAGAAGGTGAAGCGCGATCGCATGGGCTAGGTCGCAATCGCGTAGGGCTAACCTGGAGCGTTGGGTAGCAGAGGTCAGTGGTCATCACGACCGTGTGATATGGTGTGCGATCGCGTGGATTAAGGAACCAAGGCATCGCGATCGGGTGAGGTAAATCCACGATCGCGGAGAGTAAATCACTGGGTAGTATATAATTAAACCCTCCGCGACTTAAACCATTTTTACACCATTTTTGTACGGACAGAGAGCTTTGGGGGCGATTTTCAAAGAGAGAAATCAGTGTTCTTCATAGAGGTAAGTATTTTGATCATTAAAACTCGTTTATGGGTGATTATAGAACACAATCTCAGCATTTAATTCATGAAAATCAGTAGAAAAGGGGGATTTAGGGCTTGAGATTATGAGACCCTTAAGGGTCGATTTGAGGGGTCAAATGGACTCCGAATTTGATGTTCTTTATATGTACGGACTCGTGAGATGATGAAGAACAACTTTGAATAAAAATTTCTGAGTTTTGGGATGCGGGACCGAGGGTCGAGTTTTGACCAATTTCGGGGTTTTGAGTTAAATCTGATATCTTTCGATTGGAATTCGTTCCTTAAGCATATATTGATGATAAAAATCTTAACTTGGTAGATTTGGAGCCTTCGGAGGTTGATTCGAGAGGCAAGCGCATTGTGGAATAGTTTCCGGGCTAGTTTTGTGGTAAGTAATGTCTTTAAATCATGTCCTGAGGGTATGAAACCCCGGACTATGCACCCTTTCACGGGTTTGAAATAAAAAGGTTGAAACTTTGGAACATCTTTCCTATTTAGGAGCCTATTGAGTTGCGAAACCTATTTTTAAGTCTTGCTTAATTAGTATTCATGTATTATGATATGTTTTGGGCTGTAAGCCATGTTTGGGGCCTAGTGCCGATCTGTTTACCCCTTGGGGGTTGTGTTTACTATATTTTCCTCACTGATATGCTATGATTTTACACTAAGTCTTTTCCAGATAAATTTTTGTGACACTCAGAGTATTTCGATACTATTTATTGAAAAATAAAACAGTGTTTTGGGTCGAGAACCTGGTATGTTTATGTCCTAAAGGAAAATTGAGAGTGTCTGAGTGAGTGAGGCTTTCAGGCCTATATTTTGAGGAGGCTTTCAGGCCTTATGGGAGAGGTGAAGAGGCTTTCAGACCTCAAGAGTGTGGTGAGGAGGCTTTCAGGCCTCAGGAGTGTGGTGAGGAGGCTTTCAGGCCTCATGAGAGTGGTGAGAAGGCTTTCAGGCCTTATGTTATTATTGCGCTTGGGCTGTAGGAGCCCCTCCAGAGTCTGTACACACCCCCAGTGACTGCCGGTACCGATCGAGTGATGATTGCCCGCGGGGCTGATACTGAGTGATGATTGATACTAAGTGGTGATTGATACGGAGTGATTGAGAGAATGCCTAGGGGCAACTATTACAAGAGATGATTTTGGCCCGAGGGGCAGATTTATGATGATTTTACTAAATTTTCGAACTATGATTTACTTCGTTTTGAAACTAGTTTTTACTGAGAATTTTACTGAGATATACTGAGATTACACTTTTTTTCAAAGGATTTCTAGAAACTAGTTTCGAAATTATTATTTGATAAATACTACATGGTGACTTGATATTTTACTGGTTTTGTGGAATCGTGTATTTGTACTGTGTGTTTTAAAATTCTCAGATTGCGATTTATTTTCATTACTACTGAGTTGGCATACTCATCATTACTCCCTGTGCCTCTGTGCATAGATTCAGGTGACGGGCTAGAGCAGTATTTGTCCTTGCTCGTAGTTGCAGGTTCACGGGATTTCGAGGTAGCTGCCCAGCGTCCACAGATTCTCCATTTCCCTTCCTTATTATGTTTTTAGCATTTGATTCAGAGACATATATTATAGTTCTAGTAGAGTTAGATTTATCTATTCTTAGATGCTCATGACTATTGACTCCAGTTCTGGGAGGTTTTGTTTAGGTTTTTTACACTATGGTTGGGACGCTAAGACGTAATTATATTACTCTATGTTATGGTTTCATGCTTATTATTAAATTGTGAACTGTCTATAATTGAACAAAAGTGTAGTAATGTGACGGTCAGCTAGCCTAGTTCCACGATAGGCGCCATCACGGCCTGTTAGGATTTGGGGTCGTGACAAGTTGGTATCAGAGCTCTAGGTTACATAGGACTCAACGGTCATGAGCAGGTTTAGTAGAGTCTTGCGGATCGGTATGGAGACATCTGTACTTATCTTCGAGAGCCTACAAAACCCTTAGGAAACATTCCACATTCTTGAATTCTTGTCATACGAATCCATTTTATTCATCCAAAGTGTAACTCTTTGAACTCCTTTCATGTATTCGAATGCACACATGAGCGCTTGGTATCAATTGTGCATCGGCGGCTTGTCTCTTCCATGGGTGAGATGTGATTTTTAACATGTTTATAATGGGCCAGTCGGAAGGACTTCAGGCCGGATGTTATCTATGGCTTGAGTGTTGAAATTTCATTTGGGTGAGCACATGTGTTGGTGTAACCACCCGACTGATCGTTTTGAGAGTTTAAGCTCCGTTCAGTGGTATAAGTTCATAATCAGCTTCACATTATATATATCGACCTGTGTGCGTGGTTAGATTTTGTTACCGGATAATCCGACGTCGAATTGGAAAGAAAATTCTCATTTTAGAAGCCTTAAGTTGGAAGAATCAACTAAGATCGGAATTTTGACTAAACAACCTCCAAATCATGATTGAAGGTTCCAACAGGTTCGTATGATGATTTCGGACTTGGGCGTATGTTCGGAACGGGATTTGGATAACCCGAGAGCGTTCCGACGTATATTATGGAAGATAGCATTTTAGAAGAATTTCATAAATCTGGGTTGAAAGTCATTTCAGTTATATAGATGTCTGTTTGGGATTCTGAGCCTGGGAATAGCTCCGTATGGTAATTCTGGAGTTGGCGCGCGATCGGAAGTGAATTCGGATGTCCGTAGGTTATTTTGAAGTCATTTGGCTAAAGATAGAAATTTGAAGGTTTTTGAGGAATCCGACCAGAAGTGGAAAATTTGATAGCGGGGTCGGAATGAAATTCCGCAAGTTGAAATAAGTTTGTAGTGTCATTTGTGACGTGTGTGCAAAATTTTAGGTCATTCGGACGTGGTTTGGTAAGTTTCGGCATCGTTGGCGAATTTTGGAAGTTCAGAAGTTCTTAGGCTTGAATCCGAAGCTGATTCAGTGTTTTGGTGTTGTTTTGGGTTTTCCAAAGGTTCGACTAAGTTCGGGTAGTGATATATGACTTGTGGGAATTGTTGGTTGAGGTCTCGGGGGGCTCGGGTGGGTTTCGCATAGATATGGGTTGTGTTGCGCTTGTTTTTGAAGTTTCGGCGTCATTTTTTCCAGCATAATTGGTAACACATTAAGAAAATGAGCTCCAATTCCTATTTTGATTGATGCATTAGATCTGAATCGTAATTACGGAGCTATAACAAAAAGAATCATCGAATGAGGAAATTATGCTCATTTTAGTGTCGGAGAAGAGAGCTGGTGCTGGTGTTTCGCAGGTGCGAGTTTGGTTCCGCACCCGCGGAGCCGCAGGTGCGAAAAATGGTCCGCAGGTGCGGAAATTACAGCTGGAAATGCGCAGGTGCGGGTATTTTGGTCGCGGGTGCGAAATCCCTGAGTATTGAAAAAAACCAGATCGCGTCATTTTAGTATTTTGAGCATATCTTGAGTTCTGGAGCTCCGATTGAGGTGATTTTTGCGGCGTTCTTATCGTCTTTTAATCGGGGCCAGTATATAAGTATTATTTTTGCATTTAAATATGATTACAGAAGTTTATTTTTGAATTAATCCATGTTTTGATTGGGAAAATTGGGGGTTTTGAAAGAAAACTTCACAAATGAAAAATCATGAATTGACGGACCAAATGACATCGGAATTTCATAAATTTGGTATGTGTGAACTCGTATCGGAATGGGTAATCGGATTTTGTAAAATTTGTGGGGTTCCGAGGTGCGGGCTCGGGGATCGACTTTTGGGTCGATTTTTATAAATTAGTAAAGATTGAAACTTTAGTATTCGGAATAGTTCCTTATACATTTTATGTGTGTTTTGAAGTTGTTTTGGTTGATTTTGAGCCATTTAGAGGTATTTCCGCCCGAGAAGTCCATTTTTGAGTACCTGGTTGTCGTCTTTAAGGTAAGTATCTTGCCTAACCTTGTGTGAGGGAATTACCCCTTAGGATTTGAGTCTTCTATGTTGATTGTATCCCGTGTACGCGAGGTGACGAGTGCGTACTCGGACTTATTTGCAATTAGGTTGGCCTTTTAGGATTCTTAGGTCTCTATATCTCCGACGTATGAAGTGGTAACTGTTATGGTTGAGTTTCTGATTACTAGCTTCATCTTCCTTTGTTTGAATTAGATTTTCTTGACTTCGATTCCTCCTTGTTGATTATCTGATCTTAATTTGACTTAGTTGAATATTTTCCCTCTTTTACCACTAAGCTAAAATTTCTTCACAAACTACCTAATTGATCAGAATTAGTATCATCTAGTCGTATAATTATTTAACAAGAATTGGAATATCTATAGTTTGGCGTCAAGCATGCCCGTGAGTCGTACATGATGATTTTACATGAATTACCTTAAATGTTACTTAGGTATAGTTTACCATCACCCATATTGGCAGTGTTTCCTTGGCGCCTCTTAGTATGGAATATTTGCTTAAGCTGAGTTTATTTCATGAAACAAAACTGTTAGGCGAGATTGGTATAGCTGCCTCCCTTGCCAAGATGATTGGTTATCTATTTATTGACTAGAGTATTGTGAATCGTTGCTACATTTGTTAGGTTTTCTCCTCGTTACATTGTTTCATTGGTACTTGGTTTTCCCTTAAGTGATTTCTGCTTATGAGTGAGTTTTGCCATTTTTTGATTGAAGTTCTCGTGTTGAACTTAACATCGCACCTTGCATATTGCCTTTCTATTTGTTGTGGTACTCGTTGTGGCTTGTGCAATGTTGTTGTTGTGTTCTGGTTGTTTTCTCTCTGTGTATTGCATTGCATATTTATATTGGGACTGCGGGCTGAGACTTGAGACTTTCCCTGCATTGCATTGCATATTTACATTGGGACTGCGGGCTAAGACCTGAGACTTTACCTGCATTGCATTGTATATTTACATTAGGACTCCGGGCTGAGACCTGAGACTTTCCCTGAATTGCATTGCATATTTAAATTGGGACTGCAGGCTGAGACCTAAGACTTCCCCTACATTGCATTGCATATTTACATTGGCTCTGCGGGCTAAGACCTGAGACTTTCCCTGCATTGTGTTGCATATTTATATTGGGACTGCGGGCTGAGACCTGAGACTTTCCCTGCATTGCATTGCATATTTACATGGGGAGTGCGAGCTGAGACCTGAGACTTTCCCTGCATTGCATTGCATATTTACATAAGGACTGCGGGCTGAGACCTGAGACTTTCCCTGCATTGCATTGCATATTTACATTGGGACTGTGGGCAGAGACGTGAGACTTTCCCTGCATTGCATTGCATATTTACATTGGGACTGCGGGCCGAGACCTGAGAGTTTCCCTACATTGCATTGCATATTTACATTGGGACTGCGGGCCAAGACCTGAGACTTTCCCCTGCATTGCATTGCCTATTTAAATTGGGATTACGGACTGAGTTCCGGTGGTTTATAATTGAGGAGATATGGATTTAAAAGTTATGTCCGAAGGACTTCTATTTTGAAAGTATATTTGAACAAAAGATATTTGAGAAAGCAGTATTCGGAAAAGTATATTTTAACAAATGATATTTGGAGGACCAGTACTTGGGAAAAATATATTTTTATACAACGTATTTTAAGGGAACTATGTTCTAAACTCGCGATTTAAAGGTTTTTACTCGAATATTCGATCGGTTTTTATTAAGATTTTGCTAAAGCTTGATGTGAGTAAGCTGATGCATTGCCGAATTTTGAGTGTTTATGGTATTGTGATTTCCGATTTTGGCTTGCGTGTAGTCCTTACTTCTTGCGTATTTCTGTTATGTTGTTCCATTGTTTTAATTGCTGCACTTCCTTCCGCTTTATATTTTCTTGTCGTTAATTACATTTGAAGATTTTAGATAAATAATTTGTTTCGATCATTACTACTTATGCCTTTTGCTTATTAGACCAGTGGGTGTCTGGACTAGTCCTCGTCACTACTTCACCGAGGTTAGTCTTGATACTTACTGGTCAACGCTGTGGTGTGCTCATACTACTCTTCTGTGCGTTTTTGTTTTGCACAGATTCAGGTATTTACCGTTGCTAGCTGTGTGGATCTTTGCTGAGGAGACTCAAGGTAAGTTCGCAGGCTTCGAAGTCACCTTCCGATTTATTTCAACTGTACTTATTCATTTTTGGACAGTTGTATTTAGATTGGTAGAAATAATTCATAGAGCTTATGACTTGTATTTACAGGATTTTAGGAAAATGTAAACTCTGCCAAGATTTCTATATCGAGACTGCTATGTTTTATTTTATTATTGTTGATGCTCAGTAAAATATTAGCCTTACCTAGTCCCTAAGACTAAATTCCATCACGGTACCCAACGGAGGGAAATTTGGGTCGTGACAAGTTGGTATTAGAGCTCTAGGTTCATAGGTGCTACGATTCATAAGCGGGTTCAGTAGAGTCTTGTGGATCGGTACGGAGACGTTTGTACTTTTCATCAAGGGGCTACGAAACTATTAGGATGATTGCACTTCCTTCATTCCTATCGTGCGAGTTCATTGATCTTGAAGTTTGGAATTATCATTCCATTCTCTCACCGATGGTGAGGACGCGAACTGCGGTACCTAATGACGTTACCCGAGGCAAGCATAGAAAGGGTCAGAGACAGAGGTCGACGAGGAGCACGTGCCGCAGTTAAGATGCCTACCAGAAGGACCGTTGAAGAGCCGCCAGCAATTCTAGTTGGATAAAAACCAAGTATTGAGTATAATTGGTATATCGACTCAAGCGGGATTGATCCTAGTGCACCAGGTACTTCACAGATCGGAGAGGAGTTTAGACTCCCACCGTCTACCTTCCAGAGCAGCAAGGCCATGTGGGTCAGGTTCCAATTGTCATGGAAGCACAACATGTGGTTTCCGTTCAGCCCGTAGTTAGAGTAGCATCAACGGAAGAAGGAAAACTTGGGAAAATTTAGAGGTGCAGGAAGTACCACCCTCCTATCTTTCAATGAATTGGTGACGGGTGATGTCAGGGTTTTCTGGATGAGTGCCACTATATTCTTCATACTTCGGGTATTATGGAGACGAGCCGGATTGATTTTGTCACGTCTTAGGTCCAGAGCAGTGGGTTTGTCAGTAGTGGTTGGCACATGAGTGGAGTAGCCTAGCCAAGTCAGTTTCATTCGCATGGATTCAGGTTCCAGAGATGTTATTGACGGAGTTGAACCCAGTCCCTCCGAGATGCATGGCACACGGAGTTGGAGCAGTTGCGGTAGGGCGCTATGTCAGTATTAGAGTACGTCGTCGGATTCATTGAGTTGGCCAGGTATATACCTCGCTTTGTTGCTTCAGTTAGGAGGTACATAGGTCGGAGAGATCTACTAGTCCTTATTATGGAGGCAGAGTACGACACGGTAGATATTTTGTGGGTTCAACCAGTTCAGTTTGCATTACCAGCTTCGCATGGGAGTTCTCAGGTACTCTTTGGTCTCAGAGGACCCGTATTGTGTGGTTTCTACAGCCACGTCGGCAGAGAGATTGTTTTCTATGAGGAGATGATCCACACGGTGAGAGATTGTTCTAGGGTTCAGTAAGTGTTTTATAGCAGGGTATTCAGGTGAGTAGAGGGCGCCCAAGAGGAGGAGGCCCAACCCGTTGATGTGTTTCATATAATTGGCTAGAGGCCGTGGTGCCAGATATCATCACTCAGGTTTGTTCTGATGTGCTTCAGAGGGTCACCAATCGTATTCCATTATAGTTATGTCGGTCGGGACGAGTTCCCTTATTCGTTGTTTCATTATGAGTGAGTTTCATGTTTTGCACTCCATTTTGTGTTTGCTCCTGTTGGGAAATTCTATGAGTAGTAGTTGTGTCTACCGTTGTTTTTGTTCATTTTGCTAGTGGTGAAACTAGAGGTGAGTCCTTATTATTCATTATGGTGAGCTTTATATGATTTTTCCTGAGTACTTTGTTACTGGCTGTGATTTGATACTCCATTGAGATGTGAGTTCAGTTAGTATTATGACTTCTATCAGCTGAGATGGGTTAGGGGAGAGATTTCAATTGGCATGATATGTTTCAATATGTGATTTAGAGTTGGGGCTAAGGTCCTCGTGATAATTGTGATTTGATATATTTAGATCGGGCTGAGTACCGCGGTGGAAATTCTTACTAGGATGTAATCCTTGTGATTTACTCATATGCCTTGTTTCTTCCCTGTTGTATTACTTCTGGTAAGTCATTATTGATAGAGAGTTATGCTTATGGGCTTATTTGATAATTCCTTTATATATTTCCATAATCATATTTGGCCATTCTCGTTATGTGCTCCATTAGTTTTAACTTGCGGGATGTGTGCCTGGTGGCTTGGGTGATTGGGTTTCTAATGATGAATTCTCCGTGTTTATAGCATCACTATCAGTATTATGAGGTTTGGAACAGAGCCCGTTCAGAGGTGGGGCTAATTGCCAATTTTGAGTTGATTTCGGGCAGTTATTGTGATCAAAAGTGTTATTTGAACCTATTTGCGATTAGATATTGTCACACCTCCTTTTTTTATACGCCCCTAAGGGGTATGGGAGTTCCTTCAATTAAAGTGACATTATTCGAAATGGGATTATTTTAGTTATTAGAGTCGCCACTTGGAATAG
>MDKI01207582.1:0-23455 GCA_005239505.1 Nicotiana paniculata | reverse complement strand
ACTCAACTCCTATTCCCTCAAGCTAAGGTTAGACCAAACACTTACCTCGGGTCCAAAGTATGGCAATCAACCCTCTAACACCGCCTTTCCTTTATAATTCAACTCCGAAATGGTATTATCTAGCCATAATCAACTCAAGTATATAAATAAGGATTCAAAGATTCAATTACATGGCCTAATTATCCATTTCCTAGCATTCGTTCAAATTTATAAAAATTCTACCCCGGGCCCGCTCGCTCAGATTCTTGCAATTTTCGAAGGGAACACTCACCCAAAGCCTAAGGATCATAAATATACGATTTTTACTTGATTTGATGGCCTATTCACAGAAAATTCTAAGGTGATCACAAGTTCTAGGTTACTACCCATTTTCTTGAATTTTTGCACTAATTTTTGTAGTTACTTAGGCTAAGATACATGCAGGAAACAAATTTATGGGTGGAATTTACTTACCTCAAAAGACCTGGTCGAACAGTGATCGCATCTGCGATGGCTGGGACCGCACCTGCGGTCTCGCGCTTGCGAGGAGAACCTCGCGTCTGCAGAATTGGGCTGCGGGGTCTGGGATCGCACCTACGAAGGGGAGACTGCACCTACGATCTCAGATCTGCAATGCCTGGGACCACACTTGCGGTCTCGCACCTGCGATGCTGAGCAACCGCACCTGCGGTCACACCAGAGCAGGTGCACCAACAACTGAGTTTGCTGGTTTTTAGCCCCGTTAGGTGCTTGGAAAGCACCTAGGCCCACCCGAGCCCTAATCCAAATATACCACGAGTCCCAAATCATAATACGGACTCGCTCGAGCCTTCGGAACACTCAAAAAAATGCTAGAACTCGAAATCACACCCCCAAACCTCAAGAACCAAACTTAGTAATTTTAAGTTTTCTAACTTTGCTAACAATGTGCCGAACTGGCCTGAACATCTCGGAACATTAACAAATTTCCCAGATTACTCACACAACCTCCTACGAACTTGCCCGTGTGATAAAATCATCAAAACAACATCATACACATAGAATTAAACCTCAATATCCATGAATTTTATCAAATTTCATACAAACATCAAATTTCCCATTTTAAGTCCGAAACATGTCAAACGAAATTCGATTTCAACAAAACTTAACAGTAACCATATATAAGACCTATACCGGGCACCAAAACCAAAATACGGGCCCGATACCATTACTTTCTAATCAAATTTCATTTTCAACTTCCTTAAACATTTTCAGAAAATAATTTTACTCAAAAATTTATTTCTAGGGCTTGGGACCTTGGAATTCGATTCCGGGCATATGCCAAAGTCCCATATTTTCCTACGAACCCTCCGGGATCGTCAAATCACAGGCCCGAGTCCGTTTACCTAAAATGTTGACTGTAGTCAAATTTGTTCATTTTAATATCAGGTCTTAGAATTTTTCATAGAATTTCATATTTAAGCTGTCCGGCTACGCGCTCGGACTACACACGTAAATTGAGGCAGCTGCAAAGAGGTTGTCAAGGCCTCGAAAGTACGTAATAGGTAATAAAATAGGTGATGACCCTTTGGGTCGTCACAAAATAGAAAATCAAGAAGCTACTCTATAGGAAGCCTTTAATTAGGCCCAAATTTCCCAAAGCCTCCAATGGCCTCATATGTCTCTGCTCCATAGACAAATCAGAGTCTAGGTGCATCAAAGTTACCTGAGGATCTCAAGGATCCCGCACAGTGCTTACACCTAGACTTAGTAACCAAGAATTTGAACAAGTGCAGTGTGGAAGTGCCAGCCTTAGTGTGTCAGAGTTCAGTGGAAGTGCCAGCCTCAGTGCTCACACTGAGGGGGCAGAACTTAAGGGTCTAAGAATAAAGTGAAGTGCAAGAGGTGATTTAAAAAGAATTGAGTTAAGAAAGAATTTGTTTAATCAATTTATTTGAAATAGGTTTACATATCTGTAAGTGAGTGGCTTAGGAAAATAGTTTTGAGATGAACAGGGATAACCAACACCAAACAGTACACAGAACATAGAGAGACAACCACAAAAAAGGAAGCAGGGATTGGGGACACATAGGTTGTACATAGAAACAGGTTTGTATACACGTCAACATTAGAGAAGTAGTAAAGTATCACAGACCTGTACAAACACCTAAACAGTCACATACATATTTTGTCATAGAGAGTTCATGCCAAGACCTTAATAAGAATAGATTGAGGGAGTACCAAGAAGACAACACATGATAAACATAGTTGCACATAGGTTTAAGAAGAGGTTCAGAGTATAGCATGGAGACTAAGTAACATGTTGTGCATGTTGTAGTATACTAGGAATTAAAGAAGACATAAGTGAAGCAGAATCATGTTGAAACATGCAGTGAGGGCGGGGGGGGGAGGGGTAATAACATATTGAGTATAGTATACAGACTAATTGCAAGTAGAACAACTAAACCATACGTAGAGGCAGATTAAAAACACGATAAATCGAAATACCCAAAGAAACATATTGTTTTGAAGATTTAAACATAAATTAAAGACATACCAGTTGGAAGATAGCAAGTGCAGAATAAGAAATAGGCAAATAAAATAACCAGTCTTGGCTTGAAGCCGACTAGTAATAGTAGCAAGTAATCAAGAGAAGAATAGTAAAGAGTATGTATATGTGTAAGAAAGAGATTTGAACAGTGTGTATGTTCATGTCTTGCTAATGAAAGAGCAGAGGTATATATAGTTTTGAAAATAGGCAGAGAGTATGGTAACAAATACTTAGTTTAGCATAATTATGGAAATAATACCCAATCAATATCAATTAGAGACCTGGACTCCCTTTAATTAGGGAGACAAGTTCAAATGGGACAATCATCGTTAAATAAGGGGAAGGCATCAATTATAAACTGATTTTACCATAATAAGAGTAGTAAAAGCATGTGGCATGTAATAAAGACCAAGTACAGAACATTTCAAGTAAGGAAAATATACACAGAGTGTGTTTATATGGTAAAAATATAAATTAGTTTTGGAAATTAGTCAAAAAATCACGTATGTGACTAAAATCACGAGGAATAGGTACTAATTGAGGAAGGTACCACACAAATAAGGAAACAATTCGAAATCGGTACATAATTACAAGGAACATACACAAAATCATAGATTCAAAGAAAAATGTCACAGCTTTACGAAGAGATGCACGGAATCAATAGAGTATTAGGTAAACAATCGCTAATCGAATAATCAGACTTACTAAGCAACAAATAGCAAGAAATCAGAGAAACCCCAAGTAAGACATCATAGAAACAGTAGGAGGTTGAAAATCTTAACAACAAAATTACAGAGAAAATCAAGAAGATCATGCAGATTAGCAAACAAGATGAACTCAAACCCTAAAATTGGGGTTTCACAAGAATAATTAAGGTAAAAGAGGAGACTCAAGCAAAGCGTTTAAAATCATACTGGAAATCATATATTAGTACTAAAAATCAGAAGATAAAGTGTTTCCAAGAAGGGTTAAGAAACCCTAGTTCTTTAAAAATGAAGAATCGTTTGAAAAACAAAGAGGTTTTAAAGAGAAAACAGGTGAAAGCCTTAGAATAGACATAGATCTGTCACATATCTAGGAAGATCGGAAGATCTTAAAGCTAGGGTTTCCAGAGAAAAACCCAAAAGAGAAGAAAGCTTAAAATATCACCGGAGTTTGGCCGAAAAATGCAAGAATCTCACTCGAACGACCATAGGAGTACGAAAAATATGGCATGAGGTTGTAGAGGTGAGTGAACCGCCTCTGTCACATGCATGAAAGACGGAGCCATGAGATTGATGAGAGGTGGAAACTCCATCATTTTCGGTGGCGGGTGGCCGGAGAAAGAGAGACAGAGCTCAGGGTGGAGCGTCTCAGAGAGAGATATGAGAGAACTTAGAGACGGCTGGGTGAGAAATGAGAGGGGGAAATGAGACGGGGGAGGGTAGTCACCTAGGTTTAATTAAGAAATGTGGAATCTGAACCGTTGATTTGAATTAATCAACGATTCCGATTGATAGATGCTTGGGCCGGGTAGTTGTAAAGACTGGGCTGGGTTATTGGGTCAATTAGTTGGGTTAGGGATCCGATTTAATTGGGGCTAGAATTTAAATGAAAAATGGCTAGCTGTTATACTAAATTAATTAAAATAATTTATAAAAACAACTGATAATTATATAAAAAAAATGAAATTGATGCTTAACAAATTAAACTAAAATGATTAATCAGTATTTAAAAATATAAATGACTAATTTTTGAGTAAAAATGTCACGACCCCAAATCCTAAATCGACAGTGATGGCGCCTATCGTGGAACTAGGCTAGACAATAATCACATATTTACAGTTTCTTTCCAAAATACCAACCAATTGCAAGCATTTCATAAAGTATATAGAATTTACTAAATCCATTAGGACAATAAACAGTTAAACAGTCCAACCAACCCCCAAAACCCGGAGTCAACATGTCATGAGCATCTAAGAGAAATATGCCAAAAGGTATACTATTATAATACAAAAACTCCGAACGAATAGCTAGATACAACAAAGAAGGGAGAACAGAGATGCTGCGGACACTAAACAGCTACCTCTATATCCCGAACTCCGGCTCCGCGTGGAATAGATAGCTAATGCTCGGTATCTGCACCTGAATCTGCACACAGGGGTACAGGGAGTAATGTGAGTACGCCAACTCAGTAGTAATGAAAATAAATCAAGTCTAAGCGGCAAGAAACACATAAAAATCAATATCATCAATTCACAATATGCACAACCTATCTTTCCAACAGTATATACATAGATATATAAAATCATCATGCCTTAAAACCAACTTCAAAAAAATCCTTTGAAAAATGTGTTTTTCAACAATTTCAAACCGAAAGATTTAGTGTAAAAATGATATAAATCATAAGTAGCCCATCGGGCAAAAACATGAATCATAAATCGCCCCTCGGGCAGAACATCACTCAGCACCCAACAGCCACTCAGTATCAGCCCCTCGGGCAACCTCACTGTCACTCATGCCTCCCAATCACTCATCACTCGAAACTTGTCACTTAGCACTCAGTAGGTACCTGCGCTCATTGGGGGTGTGTAAAGACTCCGGAGGGGCTCCTTCAGCCCAAGCGCTAATATCAATCCACCTCGTGGCGTATCATATCCTCACAATCAGGCCCTCGACCTCACTCAGTCAGAACCTCTCAAAAGCCCCTCGGGCGTATTAGTAAAATAGGTACTCGACCCAAAACATCATTTTATATCTTAAAATAGTGTAAACTAGGATGAGTTTCGAAAAAAGTAAGCACAATGTGATTGAGTGTAAATAATCAATAAAGAGTGAGGAAATAGCTGTAAAAAGCCCCCAAGGGGTCTAAACAAGTCGGCACGAGGCCCCAAACATGGCTTATAGCCCAAATATAGCAATAGTCTTTAGAACACAATTTAACATATGAATTAGAGTAAAATACACAACTCAATAGTTGCCGCGGAGAGGACCAAGTCCAATCCAAAAGACAGTGCGCGCCACATACTCGTCATCGACATGTGCACCATTCTAAAAAAATAGTGAGAAATATGTAGTCCGGGGTTTCATACCCTCAGGACAAGATTTATAACCATTACTTACCTCCACCAGGCCACAACACTAATCCGCATGCTCTTTCCCCTCAAATTGGCTCCCGATTGCTCTGAATCTAACCAAAACCAGTTTAACATCATCAATATATGCTAAAGGAACACAACCCAATCGAAAACTATCAATTTATACAAAAATCTCGAAATTCGGCCAAACCCGAGCCCTGGGCCCACGTCTTGAAATTCGATAAAATTTACATCACTAGAAACCTCGTACTCTCACGATTCTACACATACCAAGAACACCATAATCGGACCACAATTGCTTACCCAAATCGCCAGAAGAATTTTCCAAACCTCCTCCCATTTTTTTTTCCAAACTTTTTCTATCTTAATCCTTCAAATTACAAACCTAATCCGAACAAAATGGCATAAAAATGACTTTTATAATCCGGGGACTTACCTCCACTGAAGACCCTCGAATTGTTTCTTCAATTTGCTCTCGATTAAGCTCCAACCGCATGCAACAATGGTAGAATACCCAAAATTTTGCGGAGGCACTCTTTTATACTGTTCTGCCCAGTTAATTCGCACCTGTAGACCTTTCCTCGCACCTACGGACCCGCACCTGTGGTAGGTGCGCACCTGCGAAATCCCACTAGCAGACCAAATTCTCGCACATGCGATCTCTTCTCCGCACCTGCGGCTTCGCAGGCACGGCCAACTCTTCGCACCTGCGGACTCCTCCTTCCTAGCCTCCTTTCGCACCTGCACATGGACCTTCGCACCTGTGGCGTCGCACCTGCGGCTGCCCATCCGCAGGTGCGGCAACACCAGTAGCTTTACACCAGCATCCATTTGCTGCAAATTTCCTAAGTTCAAACCCCCGCCAACCATCCGAAATCAATCCCGAGCCCCTTGAGGCCCCAACCAAACATACCAACACACCCCATAGCATCATTGAAACTTAGTCGAGCCTTTGAAACACCAAAAACAACATGAAAACACCAAAATTACATCAAATTCAAACCTATGAACTTTGAAGTGACATTACGGACCTGTTCCAACTTCCGGAATTCCATTCTGACCCCGATAGCCTATTTTCCACTGCCGACCGAAAATCGCCAAAAACTAACTTTCGCCAATTCAAGCCAATTCTACACCGGACATCAAAACTTCATTCCGAACACACTCCTAAGTCCCAAATCACCTAAAGCTATCCGAGCCATAAAATCCGCATTTCGAGGTCGTTTACCAATAAGCCAACTCTCAATTGACTTTTTTTTTATCTATTAGGCTACTTTAAGAGACTAAGTGCCTCAATTCTCACCATGACCACTCCGAACCCAAACCAACTGACCCAACACAACATAAACAGGCTAAGAAATATATGATAAAGCAGAAATGGGGGAAACGGGGTTAATGTCACGGAACAACCGGCCGGGTGGTTACATTTTCCCCCTCTTAAACAAATGTTTGTCCTCGAACGGGTCTAGAAACATATATGGAGTCTCGAATAAGTGAGGTTATCTGTCCTGCATATCCCGCTCGGTCTCGCAGGTGTCATCCTCCAACAACTGCCCTCTCCACTGAACCTTCACTGAAGCTATATCCTTAGACCTCAGCTTTCTGACCTCTCGACCCAAAATAGCCAATGGCTCTACCTCATATGACATATCACCCCGAGATGAACCGTGCTGAAGTCCAAAACATGAGACGTGTCACCAACATACTTCCGGAGCATTGAAACATGGAACACCGGATGAATACTCGCCAGGTTGAGAGGCAAGGCAAGTCTATAAGCCACCTCCCCAATTCTCTGAAGCACCTCAAATAGACTCAGGTTTCCCCTCTTCCCGAACCGCATAACACCCTTCATGGGTGAAACCTTTAGCAACACCTTATCCTCAACCATGAAAGACACATCCCGGACCTTCCGGTCCGCATAGCTCTTCTGCCTAAACTGCGCCGTGCGAATCCGCTCCTGAATCAACTTCGCTGTACCCAACGCATCCTAAACCAGGTTTGTGCCCAATAGTCTGTTGACACCCAATTTTTCCTCAAACTATTTTAAAATTTGCATATATACCCTCAAAATCACTTTTCATAATGAATGGTATTTTTCCCTAATTTTCCATATTTTTATCAATTTGTTTTCCTATTTCTTTAGTATTTTATAATTATTCATAAAGTATATTATAAATAATTTCAAAATATTTCCCAGCTCAATATATCATTTTTTATCTCATTAGTATTTAATTATTTCACAAATTATCCAATTTGGCGTTATTTAGCTATAATTGCAGTAATTTTTGCAATTATAGCCTAATTGTATACTCTATACTATTTAATCCGATAAGTAGCCATTTTTTATATTTTAAATACTAGTTAATTACCTTAATTTCACCTATTTAGTCTTAATATCCTTTTTTTTATATAATTACTATCTATTTTTATTAAATTACTTTATCTATTTTTTAAAGAGTATTTAACAAATAACCATCTTTATTTAAATCCTAGCCTAAATTAAACCTGGTCATAACCCAATTAATCTAGCCCAATACCCAAGCCCAATATCCTATCTACCCGTCCCAACTCAGAGTCAATCTTGACCGTTGATCAAATTTGATCAACGGTCCAGAGCTCTCCCTTCCTTAATTAGACCTAGATGACTACCCCCCTCTCATTCTCTCTCAACCGGTCTCTCTACCTCCCTCTCTCTATCTCTGGTTCTCTCTAGAACTTTCCACCTTCCCCCCTTCCGATGAGCTCTGTACACCTTCTCCGGCCACTTCCCTCACCGGAAACCATGGCCTCTCATCATCTCCTGGCCCCTGCATCACCCCATGCCGGTTTGACACTACCCTGAGGTCTTCAAGTGACCCTGAGGCGGTTCAACTCCTACCCGTGGTCCCTCATGCCATTTTTCGGCCACCTCCGGCCGTTTGAGTAAGATCTATGACTTTCCCGGCTAAAGCCAGTGACATTTTAAGATTTTCTTGTTTTCTTTGGGTTCTTTGAAACCCTAACTCCTAAAAATTTCGATTTTATTTTAGAACTATCTTAGATATATGTATATTATGGGCTCTTTATTATTTTCCTTAAACGTTTTTTGATTTCTCTAAAATAACATTTTATCTTCAACTAGGGTTTATTAACCCCTTTCAAAACGCTTTCTCTTCTGATTTTTGGTACTAATCTATGATTCTCAGTATATTTTTTTAAATGTTTGATTAAGAATTCTCTCTTTACTTGAGTTATTATGTTAAAAAAACCCCAATTTTAGGGTTCTGAGTTCGTCTTGGTTGTTGTGTTTAGCTGATCTATATGTTTCTCGTAAACATCCTACGATTCTGTGATTCTTACTTATGTTTGCTTGTTAGGGTCTTTGTGTTCGATTATTCCTGACTATATCATGCTCTATACGAAACCCTAACTCATATTTGATACTGTTCTTTCTTATGGTCCTGATTCTAGTTTATTACCTGCTTATTCTCATAGTGTCATGATAAATCAGTGTTATCTTCTCTATTTCCTTAGAACTATGATATTTTCCTTAAAACCGTGATTCTGTGTATTTTTCCTTAGAACTCTTTACTAATTGTGCATATTTGTGTGACATTTGCCTTATTTGATAACCGATTCCCTGTGATTTCGAGGGATTTCTTACTGATTTTTAGAATTATTTTATACCTTCTGTTATGTATAAGTATGCTGTCAATTAATTATATACTTTTCTTAATTAATATATTATGTACCTAGCCCTAATCACATGCCCTATTCTTTACTACTCTTTGTACGATTAAAATCAGTCTTTCAAATTAGTTCTCTTTCCTTCTTTACTACTGTAGTATCCGTTTGAACTGTGATTCCTTAATTGTGGGGAGTACTTGTATTGATTGGATCCTAATTGTGTTTATTTCTATAATTACATACACTTTACTTGATTCCTTTCCTTTTGTTGCCACTACTTGTTACCGTTTGGGTATGATTCCTTAACTAAAGGAAGTCTCTATACGAAATTGATTCTAATTGATGATTATTTCTATAATTACTGCTGAACTATTATTTTTACCTTGTTCCTCTGTCTGCCTTTCAAAACTATATACTCTATTCGTTCATTAGCACTGTTCTAAACAACTGGTAATTAGTCCTTGCACATCTTCAACACCTAGAATTGCATGTTATTAGTTATAAACAACCTAGAGTCGTTAACAAATCTAAATAGTTGTTGCATGTTATCCTACACCTAGGCAAGCCTTAGGTAATCAACTTAGAAAATAAAATCAGAACTGTTTGTGATCATGTTTAACTGTCAGCATGCTTAAAACTAGTAGGCAAGCCTGATTAAGACTTCTCGCTGAGTTATGCAATAAATCTGTCTTTGTGTTATCACCTAGATACCATGATTTAGGAATTTGAATTAATATTGACCTTACTTGCGTATGAGACATGTTGTTTATGTGTACTGTGTGTGGAGGAATACTTGAGTCTTTATCTGCTTTCCCTTTATCTGCAGTCCTACTTATTTTGTTATCTGTCGCCCTAAAATTTTTACCTTTAAAACCTGAGGGTCTTCCTAGCACCTCCCTTTAGGGTAGGAGTCCTAATTTCCTCCGGGACTGATAGGAAAGGACGGGTAAAAGCATGCAATAGAGGTCGAGACCAACACTAGTTTTTAATAACCTTACGGGGTAGGAAGGGTAGATATGGATATGATGACCAGTGCGCTAATACCACGTGTAGCCCCTCTTCGAGGAGTGATTATCGGGTATTGCATTGATGTGATCCATATTATTATAAACCTAGGATACCCTTTATATATTCTTAGATCGTAATCCTTTCAAAATCTAACCTTCTTTGCTATTTTCAAACATTTGCATGCTTAAGACTTAAATCCCCTCTTATTGAGCCTTTAGTTGTTATTTGCTAATTGTACAAATTCAAGAAACCATTTGGCTAGGAACCACACTTGTGGATCCTGAGGGGTGCCTAGCATCTTCCCCTTAGGATAATTTCAAGCCCTTACCCAATCCCTGGTTAGCAACGTAGTTGTAATCGAACTCCTTAGGTACCCTAATGCACTGTTAAAATCGTTAGGTGGCGACTCTTCAAAATATGCAAACCCCTTTCTCAAAAGGAACGAGTTGTCTCAACCAATGTCATAAACCCCTTTCAACCGGGCCCCGAAAGGAGCGCTTGGAGGAAATAGGGGGTGCGCGACATAGTCTAGCCTCGCCCGGCTCAAACCAACCAACCGGATATCTTCACCTCCTACCATATAAAGCCTCATACGGAGCCATCTGGATACTCGACTGATAGCTATTATTATATGCAAACTCCGCTAGTGGAAGAAACTGGTCCATGAACCCCCAAAATCAATGACACATGCACGCAACATATCCTCCAAAATTTGAATGGTACGCTTCGACTGCCCGTTGGTCTGAGGATGAAACGTTGTGCTCAACTCGACCTGAGTACCCAAATCTCTCTGTACGGCTCTCCAAAATTGAGATGTGAACTGAGTACCTCTGTCGGAAATGATAGAAACTGGAACCCCATGCAATCGGACAATCTCCCTGATATAAATCTCAGCTAACCGCTCCGAAGATTAAGTAGTACCAACAGGAATGAAGTGCGCGGACTTGGTCAGCCGATCCACAATAACCCATATAGCATCAAACCTCCTCGAAGTTCGTGGGAGTCCAACTACGAAGTCCATGGTGATCCGCTCCCACTTCCACTCCGGAATATCAAATCTCTGAAGAAATCCACCTAGTCTCTGGTTCTCATACTTGACCTACTGACAGTTGAGACACCGACCCACAAACTTAACAATATGTTTCTTCATCAGCCTCCACCAATAATGCTGTCTCAAATCCTGATACATCTTTGTGGCACCCGGATGGATGGAATACCGCGAACTATGGGCCTCAGCTAGAATAAAATCTCAAAGCCCATCTACATTGGGCATGCAAATCCGGCCCTGCATCCTCATGACCCCATCATCACCAATAACCACATACCTGGCATCACCGCGACGAACCCTGTCCTAAAGAACAAGCAAATATGGATCATCATACTGGCGTGATCTAATCTGATCGTAAAGAGAAGACCTGGAGGCTACACAAGCCAATACCCGCGGAGGCTCTGATAGATCCAATCTCACCAACTGACCCGCTAAAGCCTGAACATCAAGGGCTAATGGCCGCTCTGCTACTGGAAGGTAGGCTAGACTCCCAAAACGCTCCTCTCTACGACTCAGGGCATCGGCCACTACATTGGCCTTCCCCGGATGATATAAAATAGTGAGGTCATAATCCTTGAGAAGCTCTAACCACCTCCTCTGACGCAAATTTAGATCCTTCTGCTTAAGAAGATGCTTCAAACTACGGTGATCAGTGAAAATCTCACAATGCACTTTATACAGATAATGATGCCAAATCTTCAAGGCGTGAACAATAGCTGCTAGCTCAAGATCGTGCACTGGATAATTCTTCTCGTGCACCTTCAACTGCCTGGATGCATAGGCAATCACCCTACCGTCCTGCATCAAAACTGCTCCAAGGCCAACTCTCGAGGCATAACAGTAATTTGTATAAGAACCTGAACCCGTAGGCAAAATCAATACTTGCGCTGTAGTCAAAGCTGACTTGAGCTTCTGGAAGATATCCTCACACTCTTCAGTCCACCTGAACTGAGCACCCTTCTGGGCTAGTCTGGTCATAGGTGCTGCAATAGATGAAAACCCCTCTACAAAACGGCGGTAGTACCCTAACAAACCAAGGAAACTGCGAATCTCAGTAGCTGATGACGGTCAAGGCCAACTCTGCACCGCTCTACTTTCTTCGGATCAACCTGCATACCCTCACTGGACACCATGTGCCCCAAGAATTCTACTGAATCAATCCAGAACTCACACTTCGATAATTTTTTGCAAACAATCTCTTCTCTCTCAAGGTCTGAAGCACAACTCTCAAATGCTACTCATGATCCTCCCGAGATTAGGAATACACCAAGATATCATCAATAAACACGAAGAATCTAGATAAGGCCGAAATACACTGTGCATCAAGTGCATAAAGGCTGCTGGGGCATTGGTCAGCCCAAATGACATAACCAGGAACTCATAATGACCATATCTAGTCCTAAAAGCAGTCTTCGGGATATCTGGCCCCCGAATCTTCAACTGATGATAACCGGAACACAAGTCAATCTTGGAAAATACCCTGGCACCCTGAAACTGATCAAACAAGTTATCTATACGAGGCAAGGGATACCGATTTTTCACCGTAACTCTGTTCAACTGCCAATAATCAATACACATACGCATAGAACCATCCTTCTTCTTTATGAACAACACCGGTGCACCCCAAGGTGAGACACTAGGCCGAATGAACCCCTTATCTAGGAGTTCCTGAAGTTTCTCTTTTATTTCCTTTAGCTCCGCTGGTTCCATACGATAAGGTGGAATAGAAATAGGTTGGGTGCCTGACACCAAGTCAATACCAAAATCAATGTCCCTGTCAGGTGGCATGCCTGGCAGGTCTGCAGGGTACACGTCCAGAAAGTCACGGACCACAGGAACCGAATCAATAGCGGGAGTCTCACCACTGACATCCCTTACAAAATCCAGATAAGATAAATACCCTTTCTCAACCATGCACTGAGCCTTCAGGTAGGAAATCACCCTGCTAGGCATATATTCAGAAGAACCTCTCCACTCAACCCTCGGACATCCTGGCATAGCTAAGGTCAGGGTCTTAGCGTGGCAATCTAGGATAGAATGACATGGAGATAACAAATCCATGCCCAATATCACATCAAAATCGACCATGCTGAGTAACAGTAGGTCCAGTCAGGTCTCCAGACCCCCAATAGATATCATACACGACCGATACACATGGTCCATAACAATAGTATCGCCCACCAGAGTCGACACATGAACAGAGGTAACTAGAGACTCACGGGGCATATCCCGAAAACGGGCAAAGTATGAAGAAACATAGGAATATATAGAACCAGGTTCAAATAAAACCAAAGCATCTCGGCAACAGACTGAGACAATACATGCGATCACTGCATCGGAGGCCATAGCATGTGGCCTAGCTGGAAATTAATACATACGGGCCTGACCTCCACCTGCTCGACCTCCCCCTCTAGGGCGGCCTCTAACAGACTGACTACCACCCCTGGCTTCCTGGGCGGGTGGTGAAGTAAAGCTGAAGTCGAGGGTTGGCCTCTTTGCTGAAAAGCACCACCGGGACGACGAGGACACTGCCTCCACATATCCCCGAACTCTCCACACTCAAAACAACTCCATGGAGCTGGAGGCGGGGACTGATAGAAACCCCTGGCACCAGAACGGCCACTGGAAGACTCATGCATAAAAGAACCCTGAACTGGTGGTGCTCGAGCTGCACTCTGAGCTGGGAGGGCACCAAATGAAGTACGACCTGGCTGATAACCACGGGGAACATGCCCCGAAGATGCACCACCATAAGCTGGCGGGACTGACTGAGGAGGCCTGAACGAACAACCTCTACCATGCTGAAACTGCCCCCTGTAGGAGTACCACTAGAACTGCCCGATCCACGAGGCCTCTTGGCCTCCCTCACCTCCCGCTCCTGACGGCGAACCGACTCAATATCTCGAGCAATGTCAAGAACCTGCTCGAATGAAGCCTCTGATACTCTCTCCCGAGTCATAAATAGGCAGAGCTGATAAGTGAGGCCATCCACGAACTTCCTAACCCTCTCCCTATCACTAGGGACCAACTCGGTAGCATGACGAGCCAACTCTTAAAACCGCATCTCATACTGCGTCAGTGATAGCTCTCGCTGACGCAACTGCTCAAAAAGCATGCGCTGCTCCTCCCTGTGAGACTGAGGTACATGCTTCTCCAAGAAGATAGTGGAGAACTACTGCCAGGTGAAGGGTGCTGAACCAACAGGCCTACGCCTCTCAAAAGACTCCCACTAAGTGAAAGCAGCACCAGAAAACTGAAATGTAGCAAATGAGACCCCACTGATCTCCAAAATCCCAGCAGTACACAGCATCCTCTAGCACTTATCTAGAAATCCCTGGGCATCCTCGCACTCAGCACCACGGAATGTCGGAGGCTGTAATTTGCTAAATCTCTCCAGTCTATGCTGCTCGTCCTCTGGCATAGTTGGAACCACGGAGTCCTGAACTGGAGCAACTGGCTGAGCTGGAACGACCCCCGATAACTGATGGCCCTGAGTACCCTGCTCAGGTGTCCGGGCAACTGGAGTTTGACTGCCTCCCCCGGCCTGAGAAGTAGTGGCAACGGCCTGAGCAAGGGTGGTACACACCGTCAAGATCTGGGCCAAGGTCTCTTGAAGACCTGGGATAACAATAGGTACTGCCGGTGCCTGAACCTGCCTCACTGAAGTATTTGTGGCGGGAATCTGACCCTAAAAAGTAGGGGGATCAACTGGCACTGCCTTGGCTGGCCCCTACCTCTACCACGGCATCGAAATCTCGCTGGTCTAGCTGGTGGCTGATCATCCTGATCGGTAGCACTAGTCCTCACCATATGTGAGAGAAGGAAACAACAGAAGTTTATATTTCCGGAGTCAACAACAATGGCACGACAAAATTCAAGAAAATGAGATTGTTCCTAAGGTTCCGCAGACTCTCTAAGATAAGTACAGACGTCTCCGTACCGATCCGCGAGACTCTACTAAGCCTGCTCATGACTATTGAGTCCTATGTAACCGAGCTCTGATACCAATTTGTCATGACCCCAAATCCTAAAATGGTCGTGATGGCACCTATCATGGAACTAGGCTAGCCAATAATCACATATTTACAGTTTCTTTCCGAAATCCCAACCAATTGCAAGCATTTCATAAAGTATATAGAATTTACTAAATCCATTAGGACAATAAACAGTTAAACAGTCTAACCAACCCCCAAAACCCGGAGTCAACATGTCATGAGCATCTAAGAGAAATATGCCAAAAGGTATACTATTATAATACAAAACCTCCGAACGAATAGCTAGATACAACAAAGAAGGGAGAACAGAGATGCTGCAGACACAGAACAACAACCTCTATATCCCGAACTCCGGCTCCGCACGGAATAGATAGCTAAATGCTCGGTATCTGCATCTGAATCTACATAGGGGTGCAGGGAGTAATTTTAGTACGCCAACTCAGTAGTAATGAAAATAAATCAAGTCAAAGCGGCAAGAAACACATAAAAATCAATATCATCAATTCACAATATGCACAACCTTTCTTTCCAATAGTATATACATAGATATATGAAATCATCATGCCTTAAAACCAACTTCAGAAAAATCCTTTGAAAAATGTGTTTTTCAACACAAACCGAAAGATTTAGTGTAAAAATGAAATAAATCATAATTAGCCCCTCGGGCAAAAACATGAATCATAAATCGCCCCTCGGGAAGAACATCACTCAACACCTCATAGCCACTCAGTATCAGCACCTCGGGCAACCTCACTGTTACTCATGGCTCCCAATCACTCATCACTCGGCACTCATCACTCAACACTCAGCACTTAGTAGGTACCTGCGCTCACTGCGGTGTGTACAGACTCCGGAGGGGCTCCTTCAGCCCAAACGCTAATATCAAGCCACCTCGTGGAGTATCATATCCTCACAATCAGGCCCTCGGCCTCACTCAGTTAGAACCTCTCAAAAGCCCCTCGGGCGTATTTGTAAAATGGGGTACTCGACCCAAAACATCATTTTAAATCTTAAAATAATGTTAACCAGGCTGAGTTTCGAAAACATCAAGCACAATGTGACTGAGTGTAAATCATCAATAAACAGTGAGGAAATATAATTAAAAAGCCCCCAAGGGGTCTAAACAAGTCAGCACGAGGCCCAAAACATGGTTTATAGCCCAAATATATAAATAGTCTTTAGAACACAGTTTAACACATGATTTAGAGTAAAATACGCAACTCAATAGTTGCCTCGGAGAGGACCAAGTCCATTCAAAAAATTAGTGCGCGCCACATACTCGTCATCCGACATATGCGTCATTCTAAAAAAATAGTGAGAAATATGTAGTCCGGGGTTTCATACCTTCAGTACATGATTTATAACCATTACTTACCTCCACTGGGCCACAACACTAATCCACAATGCTCTTGCCCCTCAAATTGGCTCCCGATTGCTCAGAATCTAACCAAAACTAGTTTAACATCATCAATATATGCTAAAGGAACAAAACCCAATCGAAAACTATCAATTTATACAAAAATCTCGAAATTCAGCCAAACCCGAGCCCCAGGACCACGTCTCGGAATTCGATAAATTTTACATCACTAGAAACCTCGTCCTCCCAAGATTCTACACATACCAAGAACACCATAATCAGACCACAATTGCTTACCCAAATCGCCAAAAGAATTTTCCAAACCACCTCTCATTTTTTTTTCCAAACTTTTTCTACTTTAATCCTTCAAATTACAAGCCTAATACAAACAAAATAGCATAGAAACGACTTTTATAATCCTGGAACTTACCTCCACTGAAGACCCTCAAATTCTTTCTTCAATTTTCTCTCAATTAAGCTCCAACCGCATTCAACAATGGTAGAATAACCAAAATTTCGCGGAGGCACTCTTTTATACTGTCCTGCCCAGTTAATCCGCACCTTTGGACCTTTCCTCGCACCTGCGGTCCCAGGTGCGCACCTACGAAAATCCCACTAATAGACCAAATTCTCGCACCTGCGGCTTTGCAGCCACGACCAACTCTTCGCACATGCGGACTCCTCCTGCCTAGCCTCCTTTTGCACTTCCACATGGACCTTCGCACCTGCAGCATCGCACCTGTGGCTGACCATCCGCAGGTGCGGCCACACCAGTAGCTTTACACCAGCAACCATTTACTGCAAATTTCCAAAGTTCAAACCCCCGCCAACCATCCGAAATCAATCCCAAGCCCCTCGGGGTCCCAACCAAACATACCAACACACCCCATAGCATCATTAAAACTTAGTCGAGCCTTCGAAATACCAAAAACAACATGAGAACACCAAAATTAATCAAATTCAAACCTATGAACTTTGAAACTTCTAAATTTCGCCAACAATGCCGAAACCAATCAAAGAACCTCCGATTGACCTGAAATTTTGCACACATATCCAAAATGACATTACGCACCTGTTCCAACTTCCAGAATTTCATTCCGACCCTGATAGCCTATTTTTCACTGCCGACCAGAAATCGCCAAAAACTAACTTTCGCCAATTCAAGCCTAATTCTACACCGTACATCAAAACGTCATTCCGAACACACTCCTAAGTCCCAAATCACCTAACGAAGCTATCCAAACCATAAAATCCGCATTCCGATTTTGTTTACCAATAAGTCAACTCTCAGTTGACTTTTTCAACTATTAGGCTACTATAAGAACTAAGTGCCTCAATTCTCACCATGACCACTCCAAACCCAAAGTAACTGACCTAACACAACATAAATAGGCTAAGCAATATATGATAAAGCTGAAATGGGGGAAACGAGGTTAACCTCACAAAACGACCGGCAGGGTCGTTACAAAAAAATAGCATAAAACATATCATTAGGCTATAATTACAAAGTTATTGCCATTATAGCCAAATAGTGCCAATTTGGCTAATTGTGAAATAATTTGATCTTAATAGGACCAAAAATAATGTATTAAGTCAAGAAATGTCTCTGAAATAATTTGTAATGATTATTGGATAAATTAAAATAAATTAATAAAAATGTGGGAAATTATAGAAAAATACCAATTGTTATGAAAACCTATTTTTGAAGGTGTATATGCAAATTAAAAGTAATTTGAGAAATAATTAGGTATCAACAGTGTCTTTAGTTTGTATTGATGTGGCAAGTCACTAGAGTGGTTGTGTTTGATGAGATGAGGTCATTGGACCTTGAATGGATAGTATCAGATTTGATTACAACATGCATGGAGGATAATATCGAAAGTCAGCTTAGAAATTAAAACTATAGTCTTGTCAAAAGAGATGGAGTTCCATGACTTGTTGATCTGATAAGTGGTTACAAGTTTCTGTGTGATTCTTCATCATTGGCAGTGTTTAAAGGTTCAGAATAAGATTTTAGTTGATATGAGGTTTATTACTGAAATTGGGTTATTTTGAGCAGCTACCGTGATAAGAAATTTTTCTATGGGTATTTGAGTTATGTGATGTATCCTATGATTGTGTCTTGGGTTATGGTTATGGCTTGGTACGACTTGTTCAGACTTATATACTGTATAAATGCGAGATTTGGGTCTTATAGGAAATTCTGAATGTTGCAAAATTGGATTCCAAGGTTTATGGGCTAAGATTGAAGTAATGATCACCCCTATGTTGTGTTGTCGGGCCTATATGGATTAGGGTGACGTGGGATCACCCTCGGGTATGTGCATGGTAAGGTTACACGGTGGTTTAACGGCTTAGGAATAACTCTTGGCACGTTCAAGGACGAATGTATGTTGAAGTGTGGGAGAATGTAATGACCCGATCGATCGTTTTGAGAATTTGCACTTTTCTTGGTAGGTTGGGGGCACGCGTAGCTCCGTATGATGTATTAAGAATTTTGTGCAAAATTTGAGTTCTTTCCTAGTTGATTTGATATGTTTCGGCGCGAGTTTTTGGAAGTTGGAAGTTAAAATGTTCATTAAGTTTGATTTGAGGTGCGTTTCGTTATTTCGATGTTGTTATGCGTGATTTGAGGTCTCGAGTAAGTCTATGTTATATTACGGGACTTGCCGGTATGTTCGGACGGGGTCTCGAGGGGCTCGGGTGAGTTTCTGATAGGTTTGGGTTGTGTTGCGCTCGTTTTTCTTATGTTTCGATATCGTTTCTTCAAGCATAAATGGTACCACATTGAACGAATGAGCTCCGATTTCTGTTTAGATTGAAGCATTAGATCCGTCCGTAGAAAAAAGAATCGTTAAATTTGGACATAGTATGAGGATTTTATGGTCATTTTACTTAGAATTGGGTTGCCATATTTTTCAGATTAATTACGAAATTGCACTCACTTCGTATTTAAAAATCTGCACTATTTCCTAATATTGAAACCAACTATCTCCTTCATTATAAGGTCAAATGGAGTGATTCAAAAGACTAACTTGACTGAAATTTTACAAGGAATCCATTGGAGGCATCAGAAACAAGTTTCGACGTCATTTAGCATCCAAAACGAGGCAGAACAACTGGGCAAAAATACTTAATATCAAAGGTTTGTTCATTTGGTCATATTTTGAGTTGGGGAGCTCGGATTTGGACAATTTTTGGAGGAAATTTTTACCATATGGATTAGGGTAAGTGTTTTATACTCGATTTTGGTTATATTTCATGAATCCACTTCATTTTTGGCATTTGATTGATGATTTCAAAGTGAAATTTGGGGGGTTTTGTCTAAATATTTTTGAGTTTTGAACATGGATCCGGAGTCGGATTTGAGTGAAACTAGTATGGTTGGACTAGTAATTGAATAGGTTGCCGCATTTTGTGAGTTTAGTCGGGTTCCGAGGCGCGGGGCCGGGTTTGGCTTTTTGGTTGATTATGGGATTTTGATTAAAGATTCCACTTTTATCGATTGGGTTTGTTTCCTTTGACATTATTTGATGTATTTAAGATGCTTTTGGCTATTTGTGAGCTGTTCGGAGGTCGGTACGCGTGGGATGACTTCTTTTGAGCATTAATTGGCTTACTGGGTATTGGATTTGGCTTCTTCGAGGTAAGTAACACTTCTAAACTTGGTGCTTAGGGTATGAAACCCCGAATTATGTGTTATGTGTTTGGTGTTGAGGTGACGCACATGCTAGGTGATGGGCGTGTGAGAATGCACCGTGTTAATTGTGACTCCGTTATTCCTGTGGTACTATGTACTTACCTGATATTATTCGTAACCATGAAATCTCTATGTACTTGAGCCATTAAGCTGTGATCCATGTTATAAACCATGTCTAGGCTACATGCTTATTCTGTTGGGACCCATTGAGGTCATATTGCTGTTAAATTATTTATTTAAATTGCAATTCCGTACTCAGTCATGTTCATTTATTTCATATCATATCACAATCTCTATTGCTATTTATCGACGCATCCTGATCGAGAGACTGGAGAGATTGATGACTAAGTGAGGCCGAGGGCTTGAATGTGAGTGTTATTATGGGATCGGGCTGCATGTCGCAACATGTTTTACTTGTTAATGATTGGAGTGGGCTGCATGCCGCAGAATGTTATACTGATTTATGCCATGATTGGCTTTTTATAGCGCTTGTGCTGAAGGAGCCCCTCCGGAGTCTGTACAGACCCCCAATGAGCGTATATATATATGGATGGGCTTGCACACCTCAACAGGTCTTATAGCTATACATATATGGATCAGATTACACACCGCAACAGGCCTTATGACTATATATATATGGATCGGGTTGCACGCCTTAACGGGCCTTATGGCTATATATATGTGGATCGAGTTGCATGTCGTAACGGGCCTTATGGCTATATATATGTGGATCGGGTTGCACGCCGAAATGGGCCTGATGGCTATCTATATGTTGATCAAGTGTCACGCCGCAATGAGCCTTATGGCCATATGTGGATCAGGTTGCACGCCGCAACATGTATTGGATCGTGTTGAGTGACTAAATATGCTGAGTATTGATCATAGTGAGTGGAAAGTATGAGACGGTGAGATTGAGTACTCTGAGAGTGTGAGTACAGATGTTCATCTCAATACATTGCATTGACATGCACACATGACATACAAGCATACATATGCATTTTGCTCATATTGTAGGGTATTACATCATTCATGACTTCTCAAACATATTGACATATAGACATAGATATGTATTTTACTCTTGCTATCTGGAAAAAGGAAACATCTTACTTATAATTGAAAGGATTTTTTGGAGAAATCACAGTTTTCAAACTTACTCATATTTTTGAAAATTTCAGTAAAAGATTTGGGTTTTCAGTGATATACTTAAAAAACAGGCCTATTTTCTGGAACTGAGAACAAGATGAGCATTTTATCTCTGAGTTACTTCTTTTATTACTTTCATTATGTTGTTATGATTTGTTGTTGGCTATTGGTGTTGGACTCCAGCCTTGGTTCCAACTCGTCACTACTTTCAACCTAAAGTTAGGTTTGTTACTTATTGAGTACATGGGGTCGGTTGTACTCATACTACACTTCTGCACCTTGCGTGCATAAGTTGGATGCTGATGTTGTTGTTATCGATGGGATCTGGAATTGAAGATGTATCTGCGTTGCCGTTGTAGCTGCCTCTTGTTTATGGTAGCCTTAGATTTATAAAAATCTGTTTATATACCTTTCGAACAGAAAGGTATTTGTTTCAACCAGCTCTGTAAGTTCTAATCATAAAAGCTCATGATTTGTATTACCAGTACTTGGAAATTTTGTATAACGGCAATATTATTATCATTTCTTTCTTGAAAAATAAATCTCACTCATTTGGATAGTTGTTAATTGGCTTAGCTGACAGGAGGGGTTAGGTGCCATCACGACTAGGTGGATTTTGGGTCGTGACAGAATATGTCTAAAGCAGAAAGCCTAATATAGTGAAAGATGTCCGTCAAATTCAAACTAGCAAGTCGTAATTATCACACAGTCTCGAAACATGATTTGCAATTCATCACGTAGTCAAAGTGTGACGACCCAAAGGGTCATCACCTATTTTATTACCTATTATGTACTTTCGAGGCCTTGAAAACCTCATTTGTAGTTGCCTCGATTTGCGTGCGTAGTCCAAGCGCGTAGCTGGACAGCTTAAATATGAAATTCTGTTAAAAATGCTAAGACCTGATATTAAAATTAATAAATTTAACTACGGTCAATATTTTGGGTAAATGACCCGGACCAGTGATTTGACGGTCCCGTAGGGTCCGTAGGAAAATATGGGACTTGGGCGTATGCCCAGAATCGAATTCCGAGGTCCCAAGCCCGAGAAATGAATTTTTGAGTAAAATTGTTTTCTGAAAATATTTTAAGGAAGTTGAAAATGAAATCTGATTAGAAAGTAATGGTATCGGGCCCGTATTTTGGTTCCGGCGCCCGGTACAGGTCTTATATATGGTTTAAGCACTTTCTGTAAAGTTCGGTTGAAATCGGATTTCGTTTGACGTGTTTCAGACTTAAAATGGGAAATTTAATGTTTGTATGAAATTTGATAGAATTCATGGATATTGAGGTTTAATTGTATGTGTATGATGTTGTTTTGGCGATTTGATCAGACGGGCAAGTTTGTAGGAGGTTGTGTGAGTAATCTGTGAAATTTGGAATCGTTCCGAGATGTTCAGGCCAGTTCGGCACGTTGTTAGGCAAAGTTAGAAAACTTAAAATTCCTAAGATTGGTTCTTGAGGTTTGGAGGTGTGATTTCGAGTTCTACCGTTGTTTTGAGTGTTCCAAATACTCGAGCGAGTCCGTATTATGATTTGGGACTCGTTGGTATATTTGGATTAGGGCTCGGGTGGGCCTAGGTGCCTTCCGGGCACCTAACGGGGCTAAAAACCAGCAAACTCAGCTGCTGGTGCACCTGCTTTGGTGTGACCGCAGGTGCGGTTGCGGAGCATCGCAGGTGCGAGACCGCAAGTGCGGTCCTAGACATCGTAGGTGCGAGACCGCTGGTGTGGTCTCCCCTTCGCAGGTGCGATCCCAGACCCCCCAGCACAATTCTGCAGGCGCGAGGTTCTTCTCGCAAGCGCGAGACCGCAGCTGCGGTCCCAGCCATCGCAGGTGCGATCACTTTTCAGGAAGTGAGTTTAAGTGTGGGGTTTAAACCCATTATCCTCATTTCTCACCTTCTTCCTTAGGTGAATTCCACCATTTTTAAGAGCTTTCGACCAGGTCTTGTG
>MDKI01034539.1:0-52823 GCA_005239505.1 Nicotiana paniculata | reverse complement strand
CATTAAAGTACATAAAATGCGAGGTAAATAATGCTAAAAATCACGAATTCTAGCCGCACATCACAAGACTTAGCCTCATGCAGAAAAAAAGGCAGTGCTTAGCCTTGTGCGAATATGGAGGCAGGGCTTAGCCTCATGCAAGATTTGGGACAGGGCTTCGTCCAAATGCAAGGTGAAGGCAGTGCTTAGCCTTGTGCGAATATGGAGGCAGGGCTTAGCCTCATGCAAGATTTGGGACAGGGCTTCGTCCAAATGCAAGGTGAAGGCAGTGCTTAGCCTTATACAAATGAATAGGCAGGGCTTAGCCTCATGCATAATTTGGGACATGGCTTAGTCACATGCAAGGTGAAGGCAATGCTTAGCCTTATGCAGATAGAGAGGCAAGGCTTAGCCTCATGCAAGCTTGAGACAGATCTTAGTCTCATGCAGATAAAAGGCAGTGCTTAGACTTGTGCAAATATGGAGGTAGGTAGCCTCATGCAAGATTTGGGACAAGGCTTAGTCTTAATGCAAATAGAACAGATAATAGATGATGCCACAGTATTTCTTAGCTGGAAATGGATTCGGTATCTTTGTTGTTATGAAGATCGTGATTCCAAGGTGTGCATATTCCTTGTTCCTGCATTTAAAGAAAAATTGTGAGTTCTGTAGGGGTTTTAGTTCGTCCCTCTGTCGGCTTTCTTGATCTGCTTCGCTCTGCCTGGAGATCCTGTTCAAATTATCGGGGGCATCATTTGCTAAACAAAGTTTATTTTTGAAAAGCGGGCATGCCTAGCTTTCAAAGGTATAATAAAAATATATTTTTTTAGAAATTGGTTAGATGAACCAGTGACTGTGACACGACCAGAGACATTGCGACTTCTTTTGCTATAGAATTTTGTTGAATGGACAATCTTTCTGACTTCTCTATATGCTGTGATCGGCTGCACTTGCTTCAGAATTTTGAGGAGGACCCTCAAAATTCTGCCCCAGTTTCTGATTGCGGGGAAATAGAAATTTTATTGAATTGTGACTGAACCCACAGGGCTGCCTACGTATCCCCTCTTAAACGGGAATCAGGTCGAGCGTAGTTTAGTTTACATCATATGCGGAAAACAAAAATAATTTACACATAATATCACTTGACTGCATCCGAATTTATCGGCTTTGGCCAGACTTCTCCGTCCATTTTTGCGAGTATGAGGGCTCCTCCTGTCAGAACTCTGTGAACCATGTAAGGACTTTTCCAATTGGGAGAGAATTTCCCTTTGGCTTCATCTTGATGTGGGAAGATTTTCTTTAACACCAGCTTCCCCTGTGTGAACTGTCTCGGCTTAACTCTTTTGTTGAAGGCTCTGGACATACTATTCTGATAAAGCTTCCCGTGGCATATTGCGTTCATCCTCTTTCCGTCTACGAGGCCTAGATGCTCATAACGACTCCTTATCCATTTTGCGTCACTAAGCTCAGCTTCTTGTATGATTCTCAAGGAAGGAATTTCTGCTTCAGCAGGAATAACAGCTTCATTACCATAAACCAGCAAATAGGGAGTTGCCCCGGTTGATGTGCGGACTGTGGTACGGTATCCCAGTAAAGAAAATGGTGGCTTCTCGTGCCATTGTTTATGATTTTCTATCATTTTCCTCAGTATCTTCTTGATGTTTTTGTTGGAAGCTTCCACGGCTCCGTTCATTTGGGGCCTATATGCTGTGGAATTCTTGTTCTTGATTTTGAAAGTCTCACACAGGGCTTTCATCAGATCACTGTTGAGATTGGCGGCATTGTCAGTGATGATGGACTCTGGAACTCTGAACCGACAAACAATCCGGTCGCGGACAAAATCCACAACGACCTTCTTAGTCACAACTTTGTAAGATGCGGCTTCAATCCATTTAGTGAAGTAGTCGATATCCACTAAAATAAACTGATGCCCATTTGAGGCGGTGGGCTTGATTGGACCAATGACATCCATTACCCAGGCGTCAAAGGGCCAAGGTGAGCTTGTTGCATTAAGCTCTTTTGGTGGCACTTTTATCATATCTGCATGTACTTGACATTGGTAGCACTTTTGAACGTATCAGATGCAATCTGTCTCCATAGTCATCCAGAAATAGCCGGCCCTAAGTATCTTCTTGGCCAGGACAAAGCCGTTCATATGCAGGCCACATGTTCCGACATGTATTTACTCAAGAAACTTAGAAGCTTCCTTTGTGTCGACACACCTCAATAGTCCCAGATTAGGCATTCTTCTATATAGGGTTCCTCCACTGTGGAAGAAGTGATTGGACAATCTCCGAAGCGTGCGTTTCTGAGTATGGTTCGCATGCTCCGGGTATTCTCCTTTTTCCAGATACTCTTTGTTGTCGTGGAACCAAGGCTTCCCGTCTGTTTCCTCTTCGACATGAGCACAATATGCCGGTTGGTTATGGATCCTTACCGGAATAAGATCGATGAAGTTCTTGTCTGGATGTTGTATCATTGATCACAAAGTGGCTAATGCATCAACAAACTCATTTTGAATTCTGGGAGCATGCCCAAACTCTATCTTTGTGAACCTTTTCTTCAATTACTGCACATGGTGCAGCTATGGCAATATCTTGGAATTCTTGGTAGCCCATTCTCCTTGTACCTGGTTCACAAGTAGATCTGAATCGCCGATTACCACTAGTTCCTAAATGCTCATGTCAACAACCATGTTGAGTCCTAATATTCAAGCTACGTATTCTGCCATGTTGTTGGTGCAAGGGAATCTGAGTTTCGCAGATACCAGATAATGCTGACCAGTTTCCGATACCAAGACGACTCCAATTTCGACTCCTTTAAAATTTGCTGCTCCGTCAAAGAACATTCTCCAACTGTCGTAGGACTCAACAATGTCTTCCTATGAATAGTACCTCTTCATCGGGAAAATACATTTTCAGGGGTTCGTATTCTCCTCCTACAGGGTTTTCAGCAAGATGATCCACCAGTGCCTATCCCTTGACTGCTTTCTGAGTTACATAGACAATGTCGAATTCGCTCAACAGGATTTGCCATTTAGCCAAGTTTCCGGTGGACATGGGTTTCTGAAAGATATACTTCAAATGATCCATCCTCGATATGAGATATGTTGTATAAGCACAAAAGTAATGCCTCAGCTTCTGAGCTATCCAGATCAGAGCGCAACAGGTACGTTCTAGAAGAGAGTATCGCGCTTCATAGGGGGTAAATTTCTTACTCAGGTAATAGATGGCATGTTCTTTTCTCCCTGTCTCGTCGTGCTGCCCCAGAACGCATCCAGAAGCTCCATCGACTACTGCAAGGTAGAGTAGCAATGGTCTACCTGGATCTGGTGGAACCAAGAATGGTGGTGTTGATAAGTACTCCTTGATTTTGTCAAAATCCTTTTGACAATCCTCGGTCCAACTAGTTGCAGCGTCCTTTTTCAACATTTTGAAAATCGGCTCACATATTACTGTGGACTGTGCTATGAAATGGCTGATGTAGTTAAGGCATCCTAGGAAACTCATCACATCTTTCTTGCTTTTTGGCGATGGTAATTCTTGGATGGATTTGACCTTCGGTGGATCCAATTCTATTCCCCGGCGGCTGACGATGAATCCCAATAGCTTTCCGGCGAGAACCCCGAATGAACACTTTGCAGGGTTTAACTTTAGGTTGTACTTACGCAGTCTGTCGAAGAATTTCCTCAAGTCTGCTATGTGTTCTGTGGCCTTCTTGGATTTAATGATGACATCATCCACATATACCTCAATTTCTTTGTGTATCATGTCATGAAAAATAGTATTTATGGCCCTCATGTAGGTGGCCCCATCATTCTTTAAGCCGAATGGCATCATCTTGTAACAGTACACACCCCATGGTGTAATGAAAGCCGTTTTCTTAGCGTTGTCCTCGTCCATCCAGATATGATAGTAACTGGAGAAGCAATCCACGAAATATTGGAGTTTATGCTTGGCAAAATTGTCGATAAGAATGTGTATGTTTGGTAGCGGGAAATCATCCTTGGGACTTGCTCTGTTTAGATCCTGATAGTCAGCACATACTCTAACTTTCCCGTCCTTTTTCGGAACTGGCACAATGTTGGCTAGCCAAGTTGGATACTCAACTACCCTGAGGACCTTGGCTTTGATTTGTTTGGTAACTTCCTCTTTGATTTTCAGGCTCATATCAGGCTTGAATTTCCTGAGTTTCTACTTTACTGGTGGACACATCGGGTTTGTGGGCAATTTTTGGGCCACAATGGATGTACTTAATTCGTTCATATCATCATATGACCATGCAAAGACGTTCTCATACTCTTTCAAGAACTGAGTGTACTCTTCTTTCTCTGACGGCGACAAGTGAATGATGATGCGGGGTCTCCTTGACAGTTTCAGAACCTCCCAAGTCAATTATCTCAGTTTCGTCCAAGTTGGACTTGGGCTTTTTCTCAAAATCCTCTACTTCTCTGACGATTTCCTCAGGTATGACATCATCTTCTTCTAAATCACTATCCTTTTGTTGCGTTGCCTCATTACATGTCACAGTTGCTAGTTCATCAAGATAGGAAATAGTAATGTTGTATGGATAAATATATGGGAAAGGTGGTAATAACAAAAATCGATTCATTGGAGTGTTAAACAAATGCAATTTTCAATAATTTGAACAACGTTTTGGAACATTGGAAATATTATTTAAAACAAAATGCTAAAAGGGATATCATTTTTTCTTAGAAAGCAAAATAAATAATGTGGTTCAGCCTTGCTACCCCAGGACTCGTCGGGCCCTAGATGGTCTAACAGTCCAATTTTTTAGGAATGTTCCTCTTTCCACAACTCAGATGGTAGGGATTCCTCCTCCTCCTCCTCCTCAACAATTACGTAACAGTCCATATCATCATCTTACAGAAACAGGTTCTTCAAGGCTGCCAATGCTTTTTCCTCCTCTGATCCCTATATAATGTCGGTCTGATGGAAAGTCTGACTCAGGTGTGGCACAAGCTGCTCGAGTGGATAGTACGGACCACGCCATGGTGGTGACCAATTGTGAAATTCATGCCAAGTGTACTGATATCCTAGCCCAAAAGTGGTACCATGGCACTTTGGTTGTATCAGTTTGGAGATGCCCTGAATATTTTTACCAAGCCCCTTGCCATGCTCATACCCTCTCCATGCCAACATGCTTTCTATCTTACTACCCCACCACTTATCTTTCTCGATCGCGTTCACCCGCTTGATACGATGGTAGGTTTCTCTACCTAGATTTCTTCTATTTTCCACCACCGGGATGGTCTGGCTAGTGTAAATGGGGTTGCTCCCATCTCTATGAATAATTACTTCCTAGTGGTTCCACTCGAACTTCACAGCCTGATGTAAGGTTGATGCTACATCCCCAACAACATGCATCCATGGTCGTCCCAGCAACAGATTGTAGGATGCAGATATATCCAGTACGTGAAACTCGATATCAAACCATGTAGGCCCTATCTGTAGATAGAGATTAGTTTCTTCAATGGTAGCTCTCTGAGACCCATTGTCGAGCCCCCCTTTTTCTCGCACAATCGGGTTTCGACATTTTTTGGGACAACTCCTTTCTTTTTTGGGAAAGGGGTATGGAAATTGAAGAGTCGCCACCTAACGGATTTAAGGTGCGTTAGGGAACCTAATGGAAGTAACTCATGAACCAGTTACATTACCAGAGATTGGGTAAGGGCTTGAAATTACCTTGGGGGGAAGGTGTTAGGCCCCCCTCGAGGTCCACAACGGTGGGTCCGGCCAAACTTAATTTGTGAATTAGTCATTAATCAAGCAAAGCAGTTTAAGCAAACATATGGATTACAAAAATAGGAATAAAGAAGTTCTAGGTTTATTAGCCTATAGGATTATTTCTGTGCAATACCCGGTAAACCTTTCTCAATTAGATGGGTTACACATGGCATTACCGCACAGGTCATCATATCCTTTACTACCAAATTACCCTCACGTTGGTGGTTATATAAGAGATTCTAATTAAACATACTCTATGTGTGCATTACCCGTCCCTTTCTTATGGCCCTGGAGGTGTTTAGGACCTCTAATTAATGTGGTTATAGACTCTCCTAAAGGGCTTAAAAGGAGAAAATCTAAGCGACAATTAAAACAATTAGGACTGTCAAGTAAAGGAACAATTAAGGGGGCTCACATTTACCTCTACAAACAAGCAGTCAATTGCACGTCTCAAACAACAATATTTCAGATACTTTAAGAGTCCTAAAGCAAGATATCTACTGAGGTAGTGGAGACCTAATCAGTTTGCCTACTGACTTTAGGACTTGCTGAATCTGAGCAGTTTGCAAATAGTTAAGCACATCATAGTTTTACAATTTGCAAGATTTCAATTATCCTACAGGCTTGCCTAGGCGTGGATCCGAGATGTCTTATAAGCATGATATCTAATTGTTAATCATAATCTTAATACTAACAAGCGATTTTAAACAAGCAGTTTTAGTTCATTATGTCCTATCGGCATGATGTCTAGGTGCTGAACATTACAGAACTAATTTTATACATTCATCTCTATAAACATGTTATCTAGGTGTTGGAAGTGCCTTTAAGCTTATCCTTATAGACATGGTTGCTACTGATTTTATGCGATATAGGAATGGTATTTATGCAAGTGCAATAAAAGTTATGGTTTCTAATGCACATAAGAGAATGATCATGATTTTAGGCAGAATTAATAACAACCTAGTGACAGGATTTCTAAGCAAACATGAGTATGCAGAACTTTAGTAATCAGAAGTTTAGGACAAATGATATGATGCACCTATAAGCATGTTTTCTAATGCACAAAACAATCTTACAAGCATGGTTTCTAATGCATATATAATCACAACAATCCTAGGAGCATGATTTCTACACGATTTCCCCACAAAACATATATAAAAGTCCCTCCCATTTTACTAATATCCCCAAAATATGTTTACAAGAATTATTATTACAGACCATTCAATAAATGAATCACAGAACAGATAATACTATACTATAAGGAGCCTGGATAGGCCCAAAAGTAAACCTGGAGGACCAGGCCTTCAACCAAATCCAAGGTACCAATATCTCATAGTGTCCAAGAGAGTATCCTGGTGCGTCAAAGTTCCCAAGGGCTTCAGGGACCCAGGGCAATGCTCACACCAAGAATCCTTTAAAGAAAATAGTTTTTGTGCAGTGTGGAAGAGCCAACCCCAGTGTGTCAGAGTTCGGAGGAGTCTCATGGATTCCTAGGCAGTGCTCACACTGGAGGAGCAGGACCCTAGATAATTCTAAGAGTAGGAGTGAAAAAATATTGTTTGGAGAGTAGAAATAGTTTGAAGAAAACAGTTCAGAAGTGAAAACAGTTTGGAAGTGAAAAGACTTTAGAAGCATTCTGAAAACAAAGGTTTCAGCAAGCAAATAGCAGACATAGTCAAAAAGTTTTAAAGAAAATATGCATATTGCCTAGATTTAGCTTAGTTCATTAGTTAACACTAGGTGGGCACATAGCATGTTAAGATCAAACAACTACACAAATGAGGGGTAGAAGGGGTTAGGAACATAGAAATCCTTGACCAAGGACACATGAAACCAATCAAAAACAAAAGCATGCCGATCAACACCAAGAAAATTGACATATTATGACAACCAACTTCCATAGCACTCAATAGGATCTAGTGATGCTAATTAGAAGCAATAGACAGTAAGCACATAAGTTTGAAGACCCATAGCACATAGCAGAAGTAATCATACTGACTTAAAGAAGTAGACAGGAAGAACATAGAAGTTAAATGGAGGGGTGATCATGCTAACAGTTCATAGAGAGGATAGGGATTTAATTGCACAAAAGTCGTTATACCAGTTGAGGTCAATGGACAAGAAGGATAAGAGTCTAAATGCCTAAGTAAGCATGCTGGTTTAAGGCAATAAACAGGAAAGGATTGAAGCCTAAACACATAAATAGACATGCTGATTAAAGCAATAAACATGAAAGATACAGAGTTAAACACAGAAGTAGACATGCTAAGTGAAATACAGAAGAGGCATGAATTCAACGGAAGTAAAGAAACAGATGAGAGAGCACATAGGTTCAGGCTTCATAGTATAATAAATGACATTAGGAATAGGAACATACCAGTTAAAGGAAGCAAAAATAGAAGGTGAAAGTATGCAGGATTCAGTGATCTAGCCTTGGCTTTCAGCCGGCTAGACACTGCAATGAACACAAGTAGCAGAGAGATGAGAGCAAAGTGTGTGAGTGTGTTTGTGAACTATTGTTCGTGTCTTGAAGAATCAGAATGAAAGCATATATATAGCACTTTGTGAGGTAAAACAAATAAGGTAAAGAGGAAATCACAGTTCGTAAAACAAGGGTAATCAAATAAAATCAATCAGCCAATTAGGGGATCAATTCCTATAGAGAAATCCGGAAGAGGAACCTTAAATTGGGGAGAGTCAATTAACGGTACAGAACTAGGGCTCAAATAAGGCAAGCAATCGATCTTATACCATATAGGAGTCAATCAATCCCCTTAAGTCAGACTGATAATTCAAATTAGACAAGTATTACTAATTAAAGTCACAAATAAGGAAATGGGTAAAAAATCACAGAAAATACTGATTTTAACAGGAAAAAATCATTCGAAACCTAAATAGAATCAGTCAATATAACTGGTTAACAAAAATAAACACAATGACGGGAAAAAATTGAAGAAATTAGTGTCACAACCAAAACACCTAGGGTTTAAGCATATACACGAAAATTAATCAAATCAGTAAAGAAATAATCAGGTTCAACACTTGATAGTTAGAAAAACCTTTTTGAAGAAACTTAGGATGAACCCTAATTTCAGAAAAAGTAATGGAACCGAAATAGTATTAACCAAAACAGAAAACTTTTGAGGGCAAATACCAAATAACACTCGAAACGCTTTAGATTCTACAAGGATCTGAACAGATCCAAGTAGTTATCAGACCATGGTTTTCAAAAAATAGCAGCGATGAAAGAAACTCGGTCCAAAACCATAGATCGAAACCAAAAACATGTAAGAAACAATACTCACAAACGAGAGTGGCCATAGACAGGCTTGTGAGAGAAGTTTCGAACAAAACCGGTTGTATCTCTTATAATTCCATGAAGTTGAACAACCAAAAGATGTAACAGGTCGGCAAGGGCCGAAAAATACATAGAAACCCCACAGACGGGGAGTTTTGAAGGTGACGGCGGCTAGGTTTCAGGGGGAATTTGAGAGAGAATGGAGAGATTAGGGAAAGCAGTGACGGCGGAAGAAAAGGGTAATGGGGGGTTAGGGTTAGTCTTAAGATTAAAAAAGGTAAGAAATAACATGTACCGTTGATCTTAAAGATCAACGGCCACGATTAGGCGAGGTCTTTGGGTCGGTAGGCACATAATTGGGCTTGGGGGTTTTGTGCTGGTACTTTTTTGTAATGTTTGGGCTGGTGTAATGGGTTAGGTCCGAGAATTAAAAGGGATTAAAGGGCTATTTGTTAAATACCCAATTAATTAGTAAAAATAATTTGTAGAAGTAATTAGCAGATTATAAAAATGATTTTCATGCATAAAATAATTACTCAACATTATAAAAATATAAAAAGCTATTTTCTGGTGAGATAATGTAATAATGCATGCATAGGTTATTATTGCAAAATTATTGCAATTATAACCCAAAAAATATAAATGTGGCTATTTATGAAATAATTAGGCTTAGTATAAATATAAGTAGTGAAATTGGGTCATAAAATTGTCATAAAATCATTTGTTATGCAATTCGTAATTATTTATATAACAAAATACTGGGATAAATTAATTAAAAAATCCCTTAAAAATGCAGAATTTATTGAAAAATATTAATTAATGCCCATGCATTGTTTTGGAGATATATAATGCATTTTGAAAATAATATAGGAAAAAATTGGGTATCAATAGCTGCTCCTCTTTACCCGGGAAGGATGAAAGAGTTATCGGGTAAATATATGATGACCAATTTTGATCGAATAGGGTGGTTTGAGAGACATAGGCCGCACTATGGTTTCCGAGCTGCATACATATCCCTGGTTTCACTGGAATCAGGTCGTGTGTAGTTCTAGATCCGTCAACGGAATATACTGATAAAATTATCGCAAGGACGGATACAAGATTTTGGAATAGGTGAAATGGTTGCGCGGAGCGGTAAAGCTTGAGATAGTATGAGGTAACTGGAGCGGTATTGATCCTGTTGGGATGGTGGTTTCTCATCGGATCACCTGCAAGTAAATATGTACTACGAGTATATATCTGTGCATAATTTAAACGTGATGCAGATTCCCTTCAGACCATGAGAATTGTCTTTGGACGGTTGAGGATGACATCCTTAGACCATGATGTCCTGGGCCATGAATTGTTCAGTGAGGAACTCGCAGGCCATGAGATGATGTTCTCAGACCATGAAAAATGGTGCCTCCAAACCATGACGCATTTGAATAATGATATGAAAATTTGAGAGATCCTCAGGACATGGCATGACGTCTTCCGGCTATGAGGATGGTGCCTTCAGACTATAACGCCTTCGGACAAATTGGCGATATTTCAGCCCATGATATGCAAAGACATGCTGCTAGAAGCGACAAGACATGGCTTAGTCTTGTATGAATTTGAGGGCAGAGCTTAGACCTAAAGAAGAGAATAGGTAATGCTAGAGAGAAAATGCTTAGTTTCGTGCAAGGTGAAGGCAATGCTTAGCCTTATGCATAATATAAGGCAGTGCTTAGCCTTATGCAAATATGGAGGCAGGACTTAGCCTCATGCAAGATTTGAAGGCAGTGCTTACCCTTATGCAGAATTGAAGGCAGTTCTTAGCCTTATGCAAATATGGAGGCAGGGCTTATCCTCATGCAAGAGTTGAAGGCAGTGCTTAGCCTTATGCAGAATTGAAGGCAATGCTTAACCTTATGCAAATATGGAGGCAGGTCTTAGCCTCATGCAAGATTTGAAGTCAGTTCTTAGCCTTATGAAAATATGGAGGCAGGGCTTAGCCTCATGCAAGATTTGAAGGCAGTGCTTAGCCTTATGCAGAATTGAAGGTAGTTCTTACCCTTATGCAAATATGGAGGCAGGGCTTAGCCTCATGCAAGATTTGAAGGCAGTGCTTAGCCTTATGCAGAATTGAAGGTAGTTCTTACCCTTATGCAAATATGGAGGCAGGGCTTAGCCTCATGCAAGATTTGAAGGCAGTGCTTAGCCTTATGCAGAATTGAAGGTAGTTCTTACCCTTATGCAAATATGGAGGCAGGGCTTAGCCTCATGCAAGATTTGAAGGCAGTGCTTAGCCTTATGCGGAATTTAAGGGAGTGCTTAGCCTTATGCGGAATTTAAGGGAGTGCTTAGCCTTATGCAAATATGGAGGCAGGGCTTAGCCTCATGCAAGATTTGAAGGCAGTGCTTAGCCTTATGCGGAATTTAAGGGAGTGCTTAGCCTTATGCAAATATGGAGGCAGGGCTTAGCCTCATGCAAGATTTGAAGGCAGTGCTTAGCCTTACGCAGAATTGAAGGCAGTGCTTAGCCTTATGCAAATATGGAGGCAGGCTTAGCCTTATGAAAGATTTAAAGGCAGTGCTTAGCCTTATGAAAATATGGAGGCAGGGCTTAGCCTCATGTAAGATTTGAAGGAAGTGCTTAGCCTTTTGCAGAATTGAAAGCAGTGCTTAGCCTTATGCAAATATGGAGGCAGGGCTTAGCCTCATGCAGAATTGAGACAGAGCTTAGTCTCATGCAAAGAGAACAAATAGTAGGTGATAGCAGAGTATTTCTTAGCTGGAAGTGGATTCAGTATCGTTGTTGTTATGAAGTTTGTGATTTTGAGGCGTCCATATTCCTTGTTCCCGCATTCAAAGAAAAATCGTAAGTTCTGTAAGGGGGAGGTCGGTTCGTGCCTCCGTCGACTTACTTGACTTGCTTTGCTCGGCCTGAAGATCCTATTCAAATCATTAGGGGTAACGTTTGCTAAATAGAGTTATTTCAAAAGCAAGCATGCGTAATTTTCAAAGTCATAGTAAAAAATATCTTTTTTAGAAAATTGGTTAGATGAACCAGTGACTGTGACACGATCTGAGACATTGCGACTTCTCCTGCGATAGAATTTTGAAGGTCCTCCTCAAAATTCTGCGCCAGTTAGACAGACAAACATTTTTGACTGTTGTATATGCTGTGATCGGCTGAACTTACTTCGGAATTCTGAGGGTCCTCCTCAAAATTCTGCCCCAGTTTCTGATTGCGAGGAAAAAGAAATTTTGTTGAATTGTAACCGAACCCAGAGGGCTGCCTACCTATCCCCTCTTAAACGGGAATCAGGTCGAGCGTAGTTCAAATACATCATATGCGGAAAACATAAATAGTTACACATAATATCGCTTGACTGCATCCGAGTTGATTGGTTTTGGCCAGACTTCTCTGTCCATTTATGCAAGTATGAAGTCTCCTCCTATCAATACTATGTGAACCATGTAAGGACCTAGCCAGTTAGGAGAGAATTTCCCTTTGGCTTCATCCTGATGCGGATGGATCTTCTTTAACACCAGCTGCCCTGGCGTGCACTGTATCGGCTTGACTCTTTTGTTGAAGGCTCTGGACATCCTGTTCTGATAAAGTTGTCCATGATGTACTGCATTCATCCTTTTTCCGTCTATGAGGGCTAGCTGCTCATAACGGCTCTTTATCCATTCTGCGTCTCAGCTGCTTGTATGATCCTCAAGGAATGAATCTCTACTTCGGTGGGAATAACAACTTCAGTACCATAAACCAACAAATAGGGTGTTGCCCCGGTTGATGTGCGGGCTGCGGTACGGTATCCCAGTAAGGCGAATGGTAGTTTCTCGTGCCGCTGTTTGTGATTCTCTACCATTTTCCTCAGTATCTTCTTGATATTTTTGTTGGAGGCTTCTATGGCTCCATTCATTTGAGGTTTGTATGTTGTGGAATTCTTATGCTTGATTTTGAAAGTCCCGCACATGGATTTCATCAGATCACTATTGATATCGGCGGCATTGTCAGTGATGATAGATTCTGGAACTCCGAACCGACAAACAATCCGGTCGCGGACAAAATCTGCCACAACCTTCTTAGTCACTACTTTGTAAGATGCTGCTTCGACCAATTTGGTGAAGTAATCAATATCTACCAAGATGAACCGATGCCCATTTGAGGCGGTGGGCTCGATTGGACCAATGACATCCATTCACCAAGCGGTGAATGGCCAAGGTGAGCTTGTTGCATTGAGCTCATTCGGCGGCACTTTTATCATATCTGCATGCACTTGACATTGGTAGCATTTTTGAGCATATTGGATGCAATCCGTCTCCATGGCCATCCAGAAATAGCCGGCCATGAGTATCTTCTTGGCCAAGACAAAGCCATTCATATGCGGGCCGCAGGTTACGACATGTATCTCTTCTAGTAACTTAGAAGCTTCTTTCATGTCGACACACCTCAATAATCCCAAATCAGGAGTTCTTCTATATAGGGTTCCTCCGTTGTGGAAGAAATTGTTGGACAATCTCCAAAGCATGCGTTTCTGAGTATGATTTGCACGCTCCGGGTATTCTCCTTTATTAGATACCTTTTGATGTCATGGAACCAAGGCTTCCCATTTGTTTCTTCTTCGACATGATCATAATATGTCGGCTGACTATGGATCCTTACTGGGATAGGATCAATGAAGTTCTTATCTGGATGTTGTATCATTGATGACAAAGTGGCCAATGCATCGGCAAACTCATTCTGAATTCTGGGAACATGTCAAAACTCTATCTTTGTGAACCTTTTCCTCAATTCCTGCACATGGTGCAGATATGATAATATTTTGGAATTCTTGGTTGCCCATTCTCCTTGTACCTGGTGCACAAGCAATTCTGAATCACCGATCACCATCAGCTCCTGGATGTTCATGTCAATGGCCATGTTGAGTCCTAATATGCAAGCCTCGTATTCTGCCATGTTGTTAGTGCGGGGAAATCTAAGTTTTGCAGATACCGGATAATGTTGACCAGTTTCTGATACCAAAACGGCTCCAATGCCGACTCCTTTGAAATTCACCGCTCCGACAAAGAACATTCTTCAACCGTCATAGGAATCATCAATGACTTGTCCCACGAATAGTACCTCTTCATCGGGAAAATTCATTTTCAGGGGTTCGTATTCTCCTCCCACATGGTTTTCAGAAAGGTGGTCTGCCAGTGCCTGTCCCTTGAATAATTTTTGAGTTACATAGACAATGTCGAATTCACTCAACAAGATTTTCCACTTGGCCAGCTTGCCAGTGGGCATAGGCTTCTGAAAGATATACTTCATGGGATCCATTCTTGATATGAGATATGTTGTATAGGCACAGAAGTAATGCCTCAACTTCGGAGCTATCCAGGTCAAGGCACAACAGGTTCGTTCCAGAAAAGAATATCGTGCTTCATAAGCTGTAAACTTCTTACTCAGGCAGTAGATAGCCTGTTCTTTTCTCCCGATCTCGTCGTGCTGCCCCAGAACGCAGCCGAAAGGTCCATCTAGTACTGAAAGGTAGAGTAGCAATGGTCTACCTGGATCTGTCGGGACCAAGACTGGTGGTGTTGATAAGTACTCCTTGATCTTGTCAAAAGCCTTTTGACAATCTTCGGTCTAACTAGTTGCAGCACCCGTCTTCAACATCTTGAAAATTGGCTCACATATAATTGTGGATTGGGATATGAATCGGCTGATGTAGTTTAGCCTACCCAGGAAACTCATTACATCCTTCTTACTCGTTGACGGTGGTAGCTCTTGGATGGCTTTGACTTTTGACGGATCCAATTCTATCCCTCGGCGGCTGACGATGAATCCCAATAATTTTCCGGCATGAACCCCGAATGCACATTTTGCGGGGTTTAACTTCAAGTTGTACTTCCGCAGTCTGTCGAAGAATTTCCTCAAGTCTGCTATATGATCTGTGGCCTTATTGGATTTAATGATGACATCATCCACATACACCTCGATCTTTTTATGTATCATGTCATGAAAGATAGTAGTCATGGACCTCATGTAGGTGGCCCCAGTGTTCTTTAGGTCGAACGACGTCATATCGTAACAGTACACCCCAGGGTGTAATGAAAGCGGTTTTCTCAGTGTCCTCCTCATCCATCCAAATCTAATGGTAACCGGCAAAACAATCTACAAAGTACTGGAGTTCATGTCTGGCACAAATATCGATTAAGATGTGTATGTTTGGAAATGGGAAATCATCCTTTGGGCTGGCTCTATTGAGATCCCGATAATCGTCACAGATTCTAACCTTCCCATCATTCTTCGGCACTGGCACGATGTTGTCTAACCAGGTTGGGTATTCCACTACCCTGAGTATCTTGGCCTTAATTTGCTTAATAACTTCCTCTATGATTTTCAGACTCATATCAGGCTTGAATTTCCTGAGTTTCTGCTTCACTGGTGGACATATTGAGTTTGTGGGCAACTTGTGGGCCACAATAGATGTACTTAATCCGGTCATTTCATCGTACCACCATGCGAAGATATCCTCATACTCTTTCAAGAACTGTGTGTACTCCTCTTTCTCTAACGACAAGTGGATGTTGATGCGGGTCTCTTTGACGATTTCGAAATCTCCTAAGTTGATTATTTCAGTCTCGTCCAGGTTGGACTTAGACTTGTTCTCAATTTCCTCCACTTCTCTGACAATTTCCTCAGGTATGCCATCCTCTTCTTCTAAATCACTATCCTTTTGTTGTGTTGCCTCATTACATGTCACAGTTGCCGGTTCATCAAGATAGGAAATAGTAATGTTGTATAGATAAAGATATGAGATAGAAGTGGTAATGGTAATCATTAATTCATTGAAAGTGTCAAACAAATGCGGTTTTTCAATAATTAAAACAGCGTTTTGGAATATTAGAAATATTATTTTAAACAAAATGCAGAAAGGGAAATCATCATTCAGAAAAATAAAATAATGTTGTTCAGCCTTGCTACCCGGGGACTCGTCGGGCCCTGGATGGTCTGACAGTCCAATTCTTGAGGAATGATCCTCTTTCCATAGCTCTGATGGTAGGGACTTCCTCCTCCTCCTCCTCTTCCTCAACTATCACATTGCAATCCATGTCTTCGTCCTTTCGGATCACTTGGAGGAGGAGGAGGTGGAGGGCCTCTGGATTTGGTATGATAAGTTGATAATGCTAGTATGCGTGAACCAACCTTTGGGGAATGGGAATAATCAAAAGAAAGAAAGAAAAACAAAAGGTATCCAAGTCAGTAAGAGTTCTGAAAAGAATATTTGCAATATTTAAACACATATTGCGGAATGTAAATCGCGTCCTATTTTGGGAGCCTCGTTATGCCCGAGGTAGGCCTAGAGACAAGTTGTTTTGGAGAACTTAGATGCCAATAAATGCCTCATTTCATTAATATAAAAAATAGACGAGTCCCAAAATGACACTAAGATAATAAAAGATAAGTCACTACTGGCACTTGGCCTTATTACATTTGGGAGAAGCAAATAAATCTAATCTACTTGGTCCCAGAAGGTCCTTCCCCAGGCTTGATCTTTCTAACTCCATCAATCAGGTCCCTCAGTTCGCGCATGCCCAACAACAGGTATACTCCTTCTAGATGTCCTCCCTCACCTCCTTCAGCATTCTGGCAGTCGATGATTCTTTTTCTTGTCTTTTCTCCCAACTCCATCAAGCCCTGCTCCAGATATTCTACCCTTTCATTGGAGGTGATAATCATTTCCCTCCATTCCTTGATTAATCTCTCGTTTGTCTCGTGTATCTCTTGATGTTCGGCCTCAGAATCACGAATCCTCTTGCACAACTTGTTGTATTTTACTTGGGTTTCTACATCTTCGTCTATGACCCTGTTTCCCCAACCAATTCCTGGCTCAACTTTCCCAGCTAAGTTTTCCTCCAACCATGCCGGGTAAAAGGGTGCATGTCCCGCATGATACCTGTCTGGATCGATGGTGTCCTTATCCACAATAATCTTTGAGTGCCACATATACTGATCTTGACACTTGTAAGGGATGTCGTCATCCTGAAAATCTGCCCAAAAATGACTTATCTTTGCGACCAGTGGTATGATCTGCTTCCTGCCTGCCTCATCACCCTGATGGGAACATAAGGGTATATTCCCCTTAACCCGATCAACACTAAGTGAAGAGCGTCCCTTGACCTGATGATGAACTCGTCAGTAGGGAACCATTCAAACATCCGCTAAACCTGATCCTCAGTCAAATTATCAAAGAACTCCACCCATTCCTTAGCACTCTCTGGTTGAGAAAACTTGTCCGGAATATAAGTCATATGTTTAGGGTGATGGAAGGCAATATGGACATTCCACGCCCTTTGTGGAAACTCCTGTCGATATTGACCCTTTTAGAGATTCTCCATTAACCACAACTGCAGTAGCAAATTGCAGCCTTCAAAATGTTTGGACCCTTTCTGGAAGTGGTCCAAAGCCCGGTAGATATCAACTATAATCATAGGGACTATGGTGTATGTCTGTCCCTGGATTCCTTCCATTAGAGTCTTGGTGACCATAGCCAGTCTAGTGTGAATTCTTTCCCTTTTCGTTGGGAACACTATCATACCCAAGAAGCAAACAATGAACATGAAAACTCTGCGGTGAATATGACCCAAGGAAGTGATGGAAAAATCATCATGGAAAATGTGGTAGGACTTTTGTCGCGCCCCATTTTTCCTCTCCTTTCGGATTAGGCAAGGTTTTGACATTATTGGGGAAACTCATTTCCTTTTGGGAAAAGGGATGTGAAGGACTTGAAGAGTCACCACCTAACGAATTAAGGTGCGTTAGGGCACCTATTAAGGGTTACAATAACACTAATTGAATAACCATAGATTGGTTAAGGTCTTTAAATTACTCTGAAAGGGAAGGTGTCAGGAACCTCTCAAAGTCCACAACTGTGGTTCCTGACCAAACGAACTTTGTGAATTTAAGCAAGTATCAAATAGGCAGTCAAAGTATACACATGAGGACAAGTAATGGTTTGAAAAGATTCGCAGTCTAAGCACACATATGTGATAAAGTTTTGAAAGATTTATGGTATAAGCACACATATGTAGGGGAAAAGGGAGCCCAAAATTATTTATCCTATAGGATCACATCAATGCAATTCCCGGGAATCACTCCTCAGTGAGGGGCTACACATGGCATTAGCGCATCGATCATCATATCCATATCTACCCTTTACCCCACCATTTAACGGTTATTAAGCGAGTTTATTTGGCGATCTCTATGCGTGATGTTACCCGTCCCTTCCTTGTGGTCCTGGAGTAATTTAGGACTTCTAGATATAGGTAGTTCTAGACAAACCCCTAAGGTTTTGAAAGGATAAAATTCTAAGTGACATGCAAGAACAAATAGGACTAATCAGATTAATGCAGGAAAGCAGTTATGAGGCCCAGATTTGCCTCCACAAGTAATGCACATAATCAGCACATTGTTGATACCCAATTTTCCCTGAAATTATTTACAAACTTGTATATATTTTCAAAATCACTCCTTAAAGTAACTGGTATTTTCTCACAGTTTTTCGTATTTTTATAAAATTATTTTTCTGTTTATTTAATACTTTATATTCCATAATTATTCATAAATGATATAATTTCAAATCATTTTCTTGCTCAACATGTTATTTATATCCTACTTAAGTCCCTTAGGATTTTATTATTTCACAAATTGTCCAATATTTGCATCATTTAGTTAATTTTAGTAATTTTTCAATTATAGCACAAATGTGCATTTATACCATTTTAAACTCAGTGAGTGAATTATAATTTTTATATCTTAGTCAATCGCCTTAATTTCATTTATTTGGTATCAATTTATTTTTACACAATTATTAGCTATTTTATTAATTAATTATCTTATTTAATTGGGTATTTAACGTTTAGCCCATTTCTATTTAAATTATAATCAGTTTTAAAACCAGCCCACCTGACCCAAAACCCTTTAACCAACCCAGCCCAAAACCCATAAATAATCCGACCCAAACCCACACTTGATCTGAACCGTTGATCAAATGAGATCAACGGTCCAGATCAGGGTTACTATAATTAAACCTAATCACTACCCCCCTCCGACCCCTCATTCTCTCAACACTCACTCTCTCTCGGTTACGCTCTATGTTCTCTCTAGAAGCCTCCTTTGGCTTCTCTTCTCCGATGGAGTCCGGTCATCTTCTCCGACTGGTTCTCCCACCAGAAACAATGGCTCCTCATCGTCTCATGTCTATTTGTCCATTTTTCACCAGTCCAGTGATGCTCTGGGGCTCTCAGGCGAACCTGGAGCGGTCTAACTCATCTCCCATGGTCCTATGCCACTTTCCGGCCTCCCCGGCCGTTTGAGTAAGTTTACAACCTGTTCCGGCTTAGGCCGATGCCGTCTTTGAGGTTCTTCTTACTTATCTGGGTTCCACGAAACCCTAACCCTATGTCTTTTGATCTATTCTAGATCTACTTTAGATCTATAGTATTCCGAAGTTTCTTTCTATGTTTTTTCTCTGAAAACTTTCATTTTTAAACGATCTTTCTAATTTTAAAACTAGGGTTTCACAAACCCCTTTCAAAATCTATTTTCCTTTACTTCTGCTTTAATGTTATTCTATGTTTTTATTTGTTAATACGTTTTGATTCAAATATTCTTACAGAAAATCCCTAATTTTTAGGTTTTTTAGTCCGTCTTGTTTGCTATGTTTAGCCAATATGTATACTTCTTCTAGGCTCCCTATGTGCTCTATGTTTCTTACTCTAATTCATGGTTAGGGTTCCTGATACCCTCTACTGAATCTGTGATGTTTTCTTCGAAACCTATGATTTTGTATGTTCTGTACTGATTTTTCGAATTACTTCCCTTGATTGTGTGATACGTTCCTTGATTATGCCCGATTCCCTGTGATTTCAATTATAGTCGAGATTCCCTCGACTAATTTTCAGAATTAAACCCATGCTTTATTTTGTGAATATGCTATCAGTGTTCTTTCCTTAATTGCGTGTTATGAACCTGGTCTTTATTACGCACTCCATGCTTTTACTATCTCCGTTATGGTAAGATCACTCTAATTGATTCATTTCCCTGATTTAACTCTGATTGGCCCGTTTGAACTTGACTCCCTAATTAAAGGGAGTCCAGGACTTTAATTGATATTGATTGGTTATTATTTCCATAATTATATTAGACTTATTCCTTACCTTATTTTCTCTACTTGTTTTCAGAATTATAAACACCCTACTCTCTTTAGCATAAAAAACCAATAGACACACGAACACCTGTGGTAAAAAAGTTATCTCTTACACAAAAGCTCTCTACTTTGTTACTTTTGGTGTTACTTGCTACTGTTTATGTTTTAGCCGGCTACAAGCCAAGGCTGACTATTGTGTTATTTCTCTGCTGCTCTCCTGTTCTGTTGCATCTACACACTACTACTCTGTTTTCCTTCGCATTACTGCTCTTCATTCTGCATTCATTCTTACTCCTAACTGGTATGTTTCTAGTTTAAGTTTATAGCATCCAACTCAACATTTTCTCACGTCTACTTGTCTATGTGATTCCCCTTGCCCCTTTAGTCTATCATGTTTATTGCTTTCCCTTATATGTTTCCATCATGAATCTACCTGACTCCCAACACTATGAGCATGCACCCCCTAATACTTAGTTATTATGTAAATCCTAATCCTGGACCTAATATGTGACTCTGTTTGACACCCCTCAATCTGATGATGTTAGATTCCTTCTGTGATAACTAGGCCGTGATTGTTTAAACCATATAGCACTAGCCTAAGGACTATTTGTTTGCAAGTCTGTCTCAACTCTGTGACTTATTTGTCACCCAGTCCCCCTATCCCTGTTTGTGTTTGCTTCCTAAGCCATGTATTTTCTGGGTTGCTGATTGTCTTGCTTCTTTCTTCTGTAAACCAGTTTTCATAAAACAAACTCTCATGTTGATTTCTGAAGCTATATTTCAAAACAGTTATTTCCAAAAGCTACTTTTCAAACTCAACTCTTTTCTAAACTATATGCACATCTCACTACTCTTAGCTCTAAGTTCAGCCCCCTTCGTGTGAGCACTGCCTTGGGGACCATTTGAGTACCCATTAAACTCTAACACACAAGGCTGGCATTCCACATTGCACTTACTCATTCCAGGCTAGGGTACTTGGTGTGAGCAGTGCCTGGGGTCTTCTGAGATCCTTAGGAACTCTGACGCACCTGGGTTACAAAAGGTCATCGCATATGGCATTGTTGGATCTGAGGACTTGGGCCTACTGTTAGGCCTTCTATAGTGTAACTTCTTAATTTCCTTATTTATGGAGTTTGCGCAAGGGTGGTCTGTAATAATTAATTATAAAAACGGTTATGGGCTGGATAGTGAAATGGGCGGGGTTGTGCGTGCTTAGTATAATTATAGGTAGAAACCATGCTATAGGATTTATTTTGTATATGTGTGCAATAGCTACCATGCTTAGGAATACTTGCCATTTATGCATTAGAAAACATGTTTTAGGCCCGTTTATCTCAGCATCTTTTCCATGCTCATGCCTCACTTAGAAATCATGTTCGTAGTTAAATAACAATAAAATGGTTGTTATAATCTTACCGTCTCTGCATCTTCACGATCACCATGTCTAGAAATCATGTTTTAGGTTAAAAACATTAATCGTCAATATTTGCATTAGAGATCATGTTACCCTAGGAATTCATTCTCAGCATGCTCATATTACCTATGCCAAACTCATGTGTTAAGGACATATTGTTATTTGCATTAAAAATCATGTGCTAGGTTCAACAGCTTAACTACGCTTCTGTATTTCCTGTTTCGGGTCAAAAAGATGTGTTAATAAGTAAATTCCGCCCTAAATAATAATAGATTCTGATTTCTGAAAACGTTTGTGCATTTAGAAAAGCATGCGTAGGTTTGCATCATTCCACACCCTGTATGCATTTAGATATTCTGTTTTGTAGGGCATTACATTCACATTAGTTTAAATACTCACTCCTTTACCATGATTAAGTCTAAACAGGATAACTCGAGTTTGTTAAACCCGCCTAGGCAAGCCTTAGGCATTAAGTTTATTAAAACTGGGAAAACTGTCTCTTTGTATTGTTCGGCTAATTCCATATCATAATTCATAGTCTAGAACTGGTAAAACAATTTCTTCTGAAACTTAGTAACAGACTGCCCCATTACTGTATTCTCACTTAGACATCCTGTCATAGGTTCTGAAATTCAAAGACCTCTTTGTGTTTGAGTCGTGCTAGTTATGTGTACTGATTTGTGGAGGAATTAACGAGCCTCATATATGCTCATGTATGTCCCTTATACTTGCGGTCCTATATGTTTTATTTGTCGCTTAGAATCTGTCCTTTAAACCTAGGGGTTCTTCCTAGTACCTACCCTTTAGGATAGTAGTCCTAACTTCCTCCAGGGCTGATAAGATGGGACGGGTAATAGCACACAATAGGATCTGTGACCAACACACGCTTTAATTACCTTCACGGGGTGGGAAGGGTAGAATATGGATATGATGACCGGTGGGCTAATACCACGTGTAGCCCCTTTTCGAGGAGTGATTACCGGGTATTGAATTAATGTGATCCGTATTACTTTAAACCTAGGATATTTTCTCAAATGTTTACTTCTAATTTCTTTTAAACTTTCAACAAAACTCCAATACTTGTTTGAAATCCCCTCTTATGTGAGCCTTGATTTTTATTTGCTTATTGTTTGAATTCACGAAACCATTTGGCCGGGACCCACAGTTGTGGATCCTGAGGGGTGCCTAATACCTTCCCCTTAGGATAACTTCAAGCCCTTACTCAATCTCTAGTAATGCAAACTAGTTCATGAGTTAACTACTCAAGGTGCCCTAACGCGCCATAAAAATCGTTAGGTGGCGACTCTTCCTTTAACTTCTTCCTTCCAAAGGAGTTTGTCCCAAAAATGTCCTGAACCCGATCTCCGCGAGGAGAGAAAAAAGGGGGGCGTGACAGCATGGCGACTCTGCTGGGGATTATAGGCTTTTACCTTTTCAAATTGTTTCGTGAATTTATGCCTTTATTTTAAATACTTGCGCCCTTTCCTATCCCCTTTGCATGCGATTAATTGTTTACTTCGAGTATTTATTTTTTTTCAAAACGTAACTGACATGTCTCTTTGTTTCCTTTTTTTTTGTAACTGCTTTAAATCATTATTACTGTTTTTTACCGCTTTCTTTAACGTGCAAATATGTGTCAACTTGTTTTAAATACTTATTGCATAAATCATGCTCAACATTCATACTCCACTCGTGCCAAACAAAATACTATAGCAACGCTTGATAAGTAGTTGCGCCCTTCCTGTTTTATCACCCCCCCTAAAAGTCTTATTAGCGGTAAAACCAGTCGATCAGCAGTGCAGTCGACGGTTCCGTGCCTTTCCCCTTTGAGTTGTCCGCTCAAAGGTACCAGTCTAAAACCATATAAAAACCTTACTCTGTCGAACTATTGCATGCATCATGGTCAAACCTAGTCAAAGCTAAAGTGTTATCCGCACCATAGCTTTTAAGATAGCCTTATCCAAAAGTCCACCGGGTTTCCTTGAACCCAAACGGACGCCCTCACGTTCTATGTATTTATTTGGACAACTAAATGTTTCTTGCTAATTATTGACGTTAGATAGTCGAGTCCGGTGGGGGTAAGGGCCTAACCTATTTGTTATGCAGGAAAAAAAATGAGGCACGAAGTCCCCAGATTCGGCATGGTCTCCAACATTCACCCAAAATTGCTGAGTTGGTGGGAGGATTTACACTCTAGCGACAAAGCTATCGTCAGGAAATGTTTGGGTAATCTAGCATCACTTCTGGAAATCCAGCCTAACAAAATGATAGTAGAGGCTGCTACCTTATTCTGTGATCGCGAAAGGTCTGTGTTCCGCTTTGGGAGCATCGAAATGGCACTGTTGATAGAAGAGATAGGAGGGTTGGCTAACCTAGTATGGGAAACACCGGGTTTGCTGATGCCAGAGAACCGCATAGGCAGAAGTTTCCTCAAAATGATGGGTCTGAAAAAGGATGTGGAGTTGATATGTCTGGAGGATTCGTATATTCCTTTTGATTACCTGTACGAATGGTATGGCTATAGCAAATCATACCGTACCTACCATGACGAGTTTGCTATCACCTCTCTAGGACACATCCATCGCCGAACGTTCGTGTTTATGGTCTGTTTTTCGGGATTGATCGTGTTCCCGATGAAGAAAGGATCCATACCAGGTTAGCTATGGTAACTAAGACCGTAATGGAAGGGTTAAATGGGCAATATTTCAGCATTGTGCCCATGATCACTGCAGATATGTACCGGGCTCTGGAAAAATGTCAACAAGGAGCAAAACATTTCGAAGGTTGCAATTTGTTACTCCAACTCTAGCTTGTAGAACATCTTCAAAAAGGGGAATATCGACAGGACATCCACCGCCGAATGTGGGATGACCACATCTCTTTCCATCACCCAAAGCGAATGAACTATATCCCTGACATGTTCGCTCAACCTGACGATGCCGAAGGATGGGTCAAGCTCTTTGATAACCTGACTGAAGAACGAGTTCAGTGGATGTTTGAATGGTTTCCAACAGATGAGTTCATCATTCGATCACGGGGCGCATCACTTATGGTATTGATTGGTCTCAGAGGGACCTACCCTTACATCCCTCTTCGAGTTATGAGGCAGGCAGGAAGGAAACAAGTCATCCCTAGGGTCGAGAAGATGAGCCACCTCCGAGCCGATTTTCAAAACAATGACAGTCCTCACAGGTGCCAAGCTCAGCACCTATGGAACTGCAAGGTTATACTCGAGAAAGACACCATCGAGCCAGACAGGTATCACACCGGTTATACCCCCTTCTATCCGGGTTGGTTAGAAGAAGATTTGGGTGGTCAGATCAAGCCAGGGTACGTCTGAGGTCACAGGGTTGTAGATGAAAGGGTTGAAGCACAAGTCAAGTTCAACTAGTTGCATAAAGGGATCCGGTAGAACGAAGATGATCACCACAAGATACATGAGTCCAACAAAAGACTGATCGAGGAATGGAATGACGTGGCTATTAGCGCCAATAAAAGGCTGGGATATCTGGAACGAGGTATCATCGATTTAGAAGAAAAGTTCATCAAAAGGGTTGAACATTGTCAAAAGGACGAGGGAGCTGCAGGGGGATATTTAGCCAGAACTTATCTTCTGTTGGGACTTCGCGAGCTGGGAAGGCTGTTAGAAGAAAGCAGGAATGCCGAATTTGGGGAAGGTCCTTCTGGGACCAAGTAGATAGGGATGTCTTTATTTTTCCAACAATGTAATAAGGCCAATGGGCATTAGTGATTTTTATTTTTTGTCTGTCGTTTTAGGATTCGTCTATTTCTCTTATCAATAAAATGAGGCATTTATCATTTTAAGTTCTCCAAATCAATTTGTTGCTAGGCCTACCTCAGGTACAAAGAGGTCCCCAACTTAGGACACGCTTTCATTTCCGCATTATGTGTTTAAATACTGCAATACTCTTTTCATAATCCTCACTGACTTGGTTACATTTTGTTTCTGTTTTTTTCTTACTCCCCTCCCCAAAGGTTAGTTCGCACATTCTGGCATCATCAGCCTATCACACCAGATCTAAGGGCCCTCCACCTACTCCTCCCCCTAGTCCTCCTAAGGACAAAAACAAAGGCAAAAGTAAGATGGAAGAGTCCAGTGGAATCAGAAAAGAGAATGTGATTGAAAGGGTAGAGGCCACTGATGGCCGAGATATTCAGGTCCTACATGACAACATGTCATCTCTTGAAAAAAAATTGCTGAAGTTTCAGGAAGAACTAGATCAGGTCCGGAATCTGGCCAGCTTATCATTTTCCCTCAACGTCCCGGACGTTAACCTTCCAAATGCTCAAAACCCCACACCTCCACAAAATATCCCAAGACAGCAAAACCATCACACCACTCCCCCAAAGAACCAAAACCCCCCGAAACAGTACAATGCTTGCCACACCACAAATAACACCCCAATGCTCATTCCAGAACCTCAAAATCCCACAAAAGACCATTTCCCCACCTATAACAATCCCATCTATGTGGAAACCATGACCCATTCCACTTCGCCTATCCCACAAGCGTCCGAGTCTAACAAAAAGGATTTACTTATCAGGAACCTGGCCGAAGAGCTTAAGAAACTGACCAGCCGAGTTTAGGGTGTTGAAGGGACCAAAAGGATCGAAGGATTGAACTATGAAGACCTTTGTATCCAACGTGATGTCGAACTACCCGAGGGGTACAAACCTCCAAAGTTCGAAATGTTTGACGGTACTGGTGATCCGAGAGTCCATCTGAGGACCTATTGTGACAAATTGGTCGGCGTGGGAAAAGATGAAAGAATCCGCATGAAGCTGTTCATGAGGAGTTTGAAGGTAGATGCACTGTCTTGGTACATCGGCCAAGACCCCAAGAGATGGTCAAACTGGGTAGGCATGGTCTGATTTCATGGACAGGTTTAGGTTCAACACAGAGAGCGCACCAGATGTGTTTTACATTCAGGATTTGAAGAAGAAGCCTACAGAAACCTTTCGCGAGTATGCTACTCGCTGTAGGTCCGAAGCCGCTAAAGTCAGACCTGCTCTAGAAGAAGAACATATGACCAAATTCTTTGTCCGAGCTCAGGACCCGCAATATTATGAACGGTTAATGATGGTTGAGGGCCGCAAGTTTTCTGACATCATCAGATTGGGTGAACTAATTGAAGAAGGTATTAAAAGCGGTATGGTTACGAATTTTGAAGCCTTGCAAGCCACTAACAAGGCTCTACAGTCCGGTGGTGTGTCTAAGAAGAGAGATGTGGGAGCCGTAATGGTTGCACAAAGAACCAAGTCCCCAATCAAGTACCAAACCTATCCTAAACCTCAAATCACATATCATCCCTCACCAAATTACCAAGCTCCATCGCCAAATTACCAAACTCCACTACCTTCCTACCAACCTCCACCACCCACATATCAACCTGCTTCGCCCAAATATCCACAACCCGCCCCTGTCTACCACACTTATAATTCACAGTCATCTCATTACCAATCCCCTCCTGTATGCCAAAACTTCCCTAGACCTCGTCCCAATTTTGATCGTCGTCCTCCAAAAAAATATACCGCCATAGCCGAGCCCATTGACCAGCTATATAAAAAACTCAAAGCCGCTGGTTATGTTACACCTATACCTACTGCCACCCCTGATAATCCCTCTTAGTGGGTTAACCCAAACAAATCCTGTGCATACCATTCCAGCATGAAAGGGCACACCATCGAGGAATTACGCTCTCTGAAGGACAAAATACAGGCCCTCATCGACAACAAGATTATTGTGGCAAAAGACCCCACTCCAAACGTTCGCGACAATCCTATGCCAGACCATAAGGGCAGAGGCATCCATATGATTGAAATAGAATATGATTGGGACCCCGAGGGGTCAATCGGGTTGATCGCAAAAGGCGATGACCCAAATAAATCCGCAATCACTCTCAAACCAATCATAGTCCAGATTCAGCCATCTGAGACCTCTAAGGTAAATATGTCTATGCCGTTCGAGTTTGAAGCAGCGCCACCGGCAAAGTCACCAGTGCCGATTGAAGTTGAGTTCGTATCTCCAGCAAATACACCAGCTTCGTTCGAGGTCGCAAGCTTGCCACCCCGAACACACATTTCGTTTGAAATAAAGATGGCTACACCCATTCCGGTGGCGATGTCAACCACTTCACCCTTTTACTCAAACTCTATTCCTCGGGACTACACAGCCGAGGCGAGAAGGAAAAGCAAGGACAGGTCTGAGGAAGTTGTCGTAGCACAGGGTATGACTAGAACTGGTAGGGTCTACACCCCTGAGCATCTGGCCGAGTCGAGCAAGCAGGCCACCAATCGGCCTCCCCTTATTGAGACAGGTTCCGATGAACTTTGGAGAAAGATACAGGCGAAGGATTATTCAGTCATCGACCAGCTGAATAAGTCACCGGCACAGATATCCATCCTCTCTCTGCTGCAGAATTCTGAAACACACAGAAGTTCTTTGTTGAAAGTGTTGAACAAAGCATATGTGTCGAAGAACATCACTAGTGGAGAAATGGCCAATATGGTAGGTCAGGTACTGGAGAGTCATAAAATCACTTTTCATGAGGATGAGCTACCACCTGAAGGATTGGGGCACAACAAAACACTACACATCACCATGCAGTGCGAGGATCATTTCATAACGAGAATCTTGATCGACGAAAGTTCCAGTCTTAACATCTGTCCGCTAATAACACTCAGGAAATTGGGCAGAGGGATACATGAGATAAAGGATGGGGCGATCAATGTGAAGGCTTTTGACGGTTCTCAGAGGTCCACCATGGGGGAGATCAGTCTATGTCTACGGATGGGACCGACTTGGTTCAAAGTGAATTTCCAGGTGATGGATGTTCCGGCATCCTACAACCTGTTGTTGGGACGACCCTGGATTCATGATGCTGGGGCCGTGGAATCAACACTACATCAGGCGGTAAAATTCGAATGGAATCACCAAGAGGTGATTATTCATGATGACGGTAGCAACCACCATTTATGGTTGTCAAACTATTCCGATGATTGACGGGAAAAGGAAGATAGGCGGAGGAACTTACACCATATTGAACGGGTCAATGCCATCGACAAGGACAAATAGTAGGATAACAAGATCAAGAGCATCTTGAACTGGGGATGATATGAGCCAGGCAAAGGTCTCGATAAAAACCTCCAAGGGATCACGAAGCCTATAAAGCTCAAGGAGCATGGTACCACTTTCGGTCTGGGGTATGAGTACACCTGGCAGGAATTCAACGACTGGACGCCCCCTTGGCGCAGTCCCTATTACCCTTTGGAATAGCCGATACCTCATATTGAGCAGGCTTTCAAGCAAGATGACACTGTCTACGGTTCAGATGAAGAAGAAGCACTTGCAGCAATGAGGAGCTTGTTTCTACAGAATGATGATATGGATTTCTGTGTTTTCCTCGAGGGGGGGGGAGGAAGGCCCTTCCATACAGACTGTTATAAATGTGGAATATCTCAAGAACTAGTCTATCAAGACAACCGGAGCCCGACGAGCCTCGGGGTAGCAAGGCTAAAACAAGCATTATTTACTGTTTTATTTACTAAATGATTTTCCTGTGTTTGTTTTTAATTTCTGCAATGAAGATCTTCAATGATCGAAACAGTTATTCAATCTATCAAAGTATCTTCTAAATTTCTCTTACGAAATCCGATATTTATTGCTATTGTTTTCCCTTGTTACTTTATTTATACATCATTACTATTACTTGACTTGATGAACCGATGACTGTGACATGCAACGAGACAACGCATCAAACGGACATTGTCTCAGATGAAGACGACATACCTGACAAGATTGTCAAGGAAGTTGAGAACTTTGAGAACAGACCTAAGTCCAACCTGGATGAGACCAAAGTTATCAACCTGGGAGATTCAGAAAACGTCAAGGAAACTCGTATCAGCACTCATTTGTCACCATCAGAGAAGAAAGAATACACCGAGTTTCTAAGAGAGTATGAGGATGTGTTTGCATGGTCGTATGATGACATGACTGGTCTAAGTACGTCTCTTGTGGCTCAAAAACTGCCAACCAATCCAACATGTACGCCAATGAAACAAAAGCTCAGAAAGTTCAAACCCGACATGAGTTTGAAAATCAAAAAAGAGGTTACCAAGTAGATCAATGCCAAAGTTCTCCGGGTAATGGAGTATCCGACATGGTTAGCTAACATTGTAACTGTGCCGAAGAAGGACGGGAAGGTCAGAGTCTGCGTCACTACCGGGATCTCAACCGGGCCAGTCTGAAAGACGACTTCCCTTTGCCAAACATACACATTCTGATTGACAACTGCGCCAAGCATGAATTGCAGTCCTTTGTGGATTTCTTCGCTGGTTATCACCAGATTTGGATTGATGAGGGAGATGATGAGAAGACGGTCTAAGGAATGCAGGTACCACTTACATGAGGTCCATGACCACCATATTCCATGACATGATTCACAAAGAGATTGAGGTGTACGTAGATGACGTCATTATCAAATCAAAGAAAGTTGCTAATCACATGGAGAATTTGGGGAAATTCTTCAATCGGTTACGAAAATACAATCTGAAACTAAACCCCGCGAAGTGTGCATTCGGGGTTCCTGTTGGAAAGTTACTGGGATTTATTGTAAGTCGTCGGGTAATAGAGTTGGATCCGTCCAAGGTCAAACCCATTCAAGAGTTGCCATCGCCAAGGAACAAGAAAGATGTGATGAGCTTCTTGGGAGGCTTAATTACATCAGCCGGTTTATAGCACAGTCAACAGTCATCTGCGAGCCGATCTTCAAGATGCTGAAGAAGGATGCTGCAACTAAGTGGACCGATGATTGTCAAAAGGCTTTCGACAAAATCAAGGAGTACCTCTAAACACCACCGATTCTGGTGCCACCTGAGCCAGGTAGACCTCTGTTACTCTACCTTGCAGTGCTAGATGGAGCTTTGGTTGCGTTCTTGGGAAACATGAATGAAACGGGAAGGAAAGAACAAGATATTTATTACCTCAGCAAGAAGTTCACTCCGTATGAGGCCCGGTATTCTTTATTAGAACGCACTTGTTGTGATTTGAACTGGGTCGCACAGAAGCTAAGGCACTACTTCTGTGCCTACACAACATATCTCATATCAAGGATGGATCCATTGAAGTATATCTTTCAGAAGCCCATGCCCACTGGCAAGCTAGCCAAGTGGCAGATCCTGCTGAGCGAATTCAACATTGTTTACATGACTCAGAAGGCAGTTAAAGGACAAGCTCTGGCAGACCATCTTGCTGAGAATCCCGTAGACGGAGAATACGAACCCCTGAAAACGTATTTTCCTAATGAAGAGGTATCATTCGTAGGAGAAGACATTGCATAATCCTACGACGGTTGGAGGATGTTCTTTGATGGAGCAACAAACTTCAAAGGAGTCGGTATTGGAGCAGTACTAGTATCAGAGACCGGTCAACATTATCCAATATCCGCCAAACTCAGGTTTCCTTGCACCAACAATATGGCCGAATACGAAGCCTGCATCTTGGGACTCAACATGGCCATTGACATGAACGTCCAGGAGCTGTTAGTGATTGGTGATTCAGACTTATTGGTACATCAGGTACAGGGAGAATGGGCAACCAAGAGTTCCAAGATATTACCCTATTTTCATCATGTTCAGGAGTTGAGAAAGAGGTTCACAAAGATAGAGTTTCGGCATGTCCCCAGAATCCAGAACGAGTTCACCGATGATTTGGCTACTTTGTCATCTATGATTCAGCATCTAGACAAGAACTTCATTGATCCTATTCCGGTGAAAATCCACAATCAGCCAGCTTATTGTGCCCATGTCGAAGAGGAAGCAGACGAAAATCCTTGGTTTCATGGCATCAAGGAGTATTTGGCAAAAGGAGATTACCCAGAGCTTGCGAATCCCACTCAGAAATGCACGCTTCGAAGGTTGTCTAATAATTTCTTTCACAGCGGAGGAATCCTATATAGGAGGACTCCCGATTTGGGTTTGCTAAGGTGCGTCGACGTAGAAGAAGCATATGATATTATTGAAAGAAGTTCATGTTGGGACCTGCAGCCCGCATATGAACAGTTTTGTTCTGGCAAAGAAGATACTTCGAGTTGGTTACTTTTGGATGACTATGGAAACGGACTGCATCCAGAATGTCTGAAAATCCACCGTTGTCAGATACATGGAGATATGATAAAGGTACCTCCCGGTGAGCTTAATGCCACAAGTTCACCCTGGTCGTTTTCCGCCTGGGGCATGGACGTCATCGGACCAATCGAGCCTGCCGCCTATAACGGACACATGTTTATTCTGGTCGCCATTGATTACTTTACTAAATGGGTCAAAGCGGCCTCCTACAAAGCAATTACCAAGAAAGTTGTGGCCAATTTCGTCCGCGACCGCCTTATTTGCCGATTCAGAGTTCCAAAGTCAATCATCACCGATAATGGTTCTAATCTCAACATTGACTTGATGAAAGCCATGTGTGAAACCTTCAAGATCAAACACAAGAATTCCACAGCTTACAGCCCTCAGATGAATGGAGCCGTTGAGGCCGCCAACAAGAATATCAAGAAAAAACTAAGGAAGATGATAGAAAGGCACAAACAGTGGCACGAGAAGTTATCATTTTCCTTATTGGGATATCGCACCACAGTCCACACATCAACCGGAGAAACTCCCTATATGTTGGTCTACGGTATAAAGGTTGTGATTCCTGCCGAAGTGGAGATCCCATCTTTGAGAATTATACAAGAAGCTGAGCTCAGTGACGCAGAGTAGATAAAGAGCCGTTATGAGCAGCTATCCCTCATAGACGAAAAAAGAATAAATTCAGTTTGTCATGGTCAACTATATCAGAACAGAATGGCCAGAGCCTTCAACAAGAAAGTCAAGCCAAGACGATTTACACCAGGGCAGCTGGTGTTAAAGAAAATATTTCCACATCAAGATGAAGCCAAGGGGAAGTTCTCTCCCAACTGGCACGGACCGTACATGGTTCACAGAGTGCTGACAGGAGGAGCACTCATACTTGCAGAAATTGATGGAGAAGTCTGGCCAAAACCAATCAATTCAGATGCAGTCAAGCGCTACTATTTGTAATCTTCACGTTTTCTCAATGATGTAAATTGAACTATGCCTGACCTGATTCCCGTTTAAGAGGGGATACGTAGGCAGCCCTATGGGTTCGGTCACAATTTAATAAAAATCTATTTTCCCCCATAATTGGAAACTGGGGCAGAATTTTGAGAAGGACCCTTAAAATTCCGAAGCAAGCCGCAGGCTAGAAGTATTCACCCAGCCAACTGGGGAAAAATTTTGAGGAGGACCCTCAAAATTCTGAAGCAAGTTCAGCCAGCCACGACACGAGCAGCACTCAGAGGCATCCACCCAGCAAAATGGGGCAGAACTTTGAGGAGGACCCTCAAAATTCCACAGCATGAGAGGTTGCAATGTCTCGAACTGTGTCATGTCAATGGCTCATTTAAAACTATTATATATTATACTTTCACAAAATCATGCATATTTATCGAAATAGCTTGTTGAGCGAGTGCTACCCTAATGATGCGAACAATATCGTGATTAATCCAACGAGCCAAGCAGAGCCAGCGGGAATGCGAACTAACCTTCCCCTTTACAAAACTCACAATCTTTCTTTGGGTGCAGGCACAAAATTGCAAAAGCCCCGAAACATATTATCCGTTCAAAGGACAGACATTGTTCCTCAAACTCATCGCACACGCCAACATTTATCATCAGAACAAACGATGCTTCATTATCACAATGCTCTACCGCAATTAATGCCAGCTAAGAATTTTTGTTGTCCTTCCTTTATTTCCTGCATAAGGCTAATATTCTGCCTTCCAAGACTAGGCACTGTCTCTCTTCATTTTTTCCCGCACTGCATAAGGCTACCATTCTGCCTTCTGAGACTAAACACTGTCTCCATCTGCATTTTTTCCCGCACTGCATAAGGCTACCATTCTGCCTTCCGAGACTAAACTCTGTCTTCATCTGCACTTTATTTCCCGCATTGAATAAGGCTACCATTCTGCCTTCCGAGACTAAGCATTGTTTCCATCTGCATAAGGCTACCATTCTGCCTTCCGAGGTTAAGCTCTACCTCTATCTGCATTTATTGCCTGCATAAGGCTACCATTCTGCCTTATGAGTTTAAGCTCTACCTCCATCTACATTTATTACCTGCATAAGGCTACCATTCTGCCTTCCGAGACTAAACGTTGTCTCCATCTGCATTTTTATTTTCTGCATAAGGCTACCATTCTGCCTTCCGAGACTAAACGCTGTCTCCATCTGCATAAGGCTACCATTCTGCCTTCCGAGGTTAAGTTCTACCTCCATCTGCATTTATTGCCTCCATAAGGCTACCATTCTTCCTTCCGAGACTAAACGCTATCTCCATCTGCATTTTTATTTCCTGCATAAGGCTTCCATTCTGCCTTCCGGGGGCTAAACGCTGCCTCTCATTTACCTTTTAAAGAAATCATCGTCTCTGTCATTATCTACTTTGTTTCTTTCCAGTCGAAGCTCTGCCCTTCTTAATTCACAAGACTAAGCTCTGTCTTGTCAGCATCATACTATTGCACTTCTCATGGGCTGAAATATCGCCAACCTATCCAAAGGCGTCATCGTTCAGAGGCACCATCTTCATAGCCCGAAAATATCATTTCATGGCCCGCGGATCCCTTTTTATCACTCTGCATATCATAATTCAAAGGCATCATGGTTCGGAGGCACCATCCTCATGGCCCGAGAACATCATTTCATAGCCTGCGAATCCCGCATCAAGTGATTCATGGCCCAGGACATCATGGTCTAAGGACGCCATCCTCAACCGTCCAAAGACGACATTCATAGTCCAATGGGAATCTGCATCATGTTTAAATTACGCACAATATATGCTTGTTATTCGTTTGTAGTAAATCCAGCTAAGAACAACCATCCAGGCAAGAGCGGACCGCTCCAATTCTCCTAACCACCCCGTAAGCCATTTTGTTCACCTTACCTTGCACCTTGCGTCCATCCTTGTGAGACTTCACCGGTATACTTCGTCGGTGACTCATGAACTACATATGGCTTGATTCCTGTACAACCAGGGATATGTAGGCAGCTCAGAAGCCAGGGTGCGGCCTAAATCTTTCATACTATTTCCCTCTGGTCAAAATTGGCCATCATATCTTTACCCGACAACTCTTTCATCCTTTCCGGGTAAAGAGAGGCAGCTGTTGATACCCAATTTTCCCTCAAATTATTTACAAACTTGTATATACTTTCAAAATCACTCCTTACAGTAACTGGTATTTTCTCATAGTTTTTCATATTTTTATCAAATTATTATCCTGTTTATTTAATACTTTATATTCCATAATTATTCATAAATGATATAATTTCAAATCATTTTCTTGCTCAACATGTTATCCATATCCTACTTAAGTCCCTTAGGATTTTATTATTTCACAAATTAGCCAATATTGGCATCATTTAGTTAATTTCAGCAATTTTTGCAATTATAGCACAAATGTGCATTTATACCATTTTAAAATCAGTGAATGGTCATTTATAATTTTTATATCTTATTCAATGGCCTTAGTTTCATTTATTTGGTCTCAATTTATTTTTACATAATTATTAGCTATTTTATTAATTAATTATCTTATTTAATTGGGTATTTAACGTTTAGCCCATTTCTATTTAAATTATAACCAGTTTTAAACCCAACACACCTGACACAAAACCCCTTAACCAACCCAGACCAAAACTCACAAATAACCCGGCCCAACCCCACACTTGATCTAAACCGTTGATCAAATGAGATCAACGGTCCAGATCAGGGTTACCATAATTAAACCTAATCACTACCCCCATCCGACCCCTCATTCTCTCAACACTCACTCTCTCTCTATCTCTCTCTGTTACGCTATAAGTTCTCTCTAGAAGCCTCTTTTGGCTTCTCTTCTTCGATGGAGTCCGACCATCTTCTCCGACTGGTTCTCTCAACAGAAACCATGGCTCCTCATTGTCTCATGGCTATTTTTCCACTTTGCACTAGTCCAGTGATGCTCTGGGGCTCTCAGGTGAACCTGGAGCAGTCCAACTCATCTCCCATGGTTCCATGCCACTTTTCGGCCTCCCTGGCCATTTGAGTAAGTTTACAACTTGTTCCGGCTTAGGCCGGTGCCGTCTTTGAGGTTCTTCTTACTTCTATGGGTTCCACGAAACCCTAACCCTATGTCTTTCGATTTATTATAGATCTACTTTAGATCTATAGTATTCCGAAGTTTCTTTCTATGTTTTTTCTCTGACTTTCATCTTTAAACGATCTTTCTATTTTTAAAACTAGAGTTTCACAAACCCCTTTCAAAATCGATTTTCCTTTACTTCTACTTTAATGTTATTCTAAGTTTTTCTTTGTTAATACGTTTTGATTCAAAGCTTCTTACGAAAAATCCCCAATTTTTAGGTTTTTTATTCCGTCTTGTTTGCTATGTTTAGCCAATCTGTATACTTCTTCTAGGATCTCTATGTGCTCTATGTTTCTTACTCTAATTCATGGTTAGGGTTCCTGATACCCTCTACTGACTCTGTGATGTTTTCTTCGAACTTATGATTCTGTATGTTTTGTACTGATTTTTTGAATTGCTTCCCTTGATTGTGTGATACTTTCCTTGATTATGCCTGATTCCTAGTGATTTCAATTACAGTCGAGATTCCCTCGACTAATTTTCAGAATTATACCCATGCTTTGTTTTGTGAATATGCTATCATTGTGTACTTTCCTTAATTACGTGTTATGAACCTGGTCTTTATTACACACTTCATGATTTTACTACCCCCGTTATGGTAAGATCACTCTAATTGATTCCTTTCCCTGATTTAACTCTGATTGGCCTATTTGAACTTGACTCATTAATTAAACGGAGTCCAGGCCTTTAATTGATACTGATTGGTTATTATTTCCATAATTATGTTAGATTAATTATTCCTTACCTTATTTTATCTACTTGTTTTCAAAATTATAAACACCCTACTCTCTTTAGCATAAAAAACCAATAGACACACGAACACCTGTGGTTAAAAAGTTATCTCTCTTACACAAAAGCTCTCTGCTCTGTTACTTCTTGTGTTACTTTCTACTGTTTATGTGTTAGCCGGCTACAAGCCAAGGCTGACTATTGTGTTATTGCTCTGCTGCTCTCCTGTTCTGTTGCATCTACACACTACTACTTTGTTGTCCTTTGCATTGCTGCTCTTCATTCTGCATCCATTCTTACTCCTAACTGGTATGTTTCTAGTTTAAGTTTATAGCATCCAACTCAACATGTTTCTCACGTCTACTTGTCTATGTGATTCCCCTTGCCCCTTTAGTCTAGCATATCTATTGATTTCCCTTATATGTTTCCATCATGAATCTGCCTGACTCCCAACACTATGAGCATGCACCCCTTAATACTTAGTTATTATGTAAATCCTAATCTTTGACCTAATATGTGACTCTGTTTGACACCCCTCAATCTGATATTGTTAGATTCCTGGCATGAACATTTTGTGATAACTAGGCTGTGATTGTTTAAACCATATAGCACTAGCCTAAGGACTATTTGTGTGCAAGTTTGCCCTCATCTGTGACTTATTTGTCCCTCAGTCCCCCTATCCCTGTTTGTGTTTGCTTCCTAAGACATGTATGTTCTAGGTTGTTGATTGTCTTGTTTCTTTTTTCTGCAAACCAGTTTTCATAAAACAAACTCTCATGTTGATTTCTGAAGCTATCTTTCAAAACAGTTATTTCCAAAAGCTACTTTTCAAACTCAACTCTTTTCTAAACTATAGGCACATCTCACTACTCTTAGCTCTAAGTTCAGCCCTTTCGTGTGAGCACTTCCTTGGGGACCATTTGAGTACCCATTGAACTCTAACATACAAGGTTGGCATTCCACAGTACTTACTCATTCCTGGCTAGGGTACTTGGGTGTGAGCACTGCCTGGGGTCTTCTGAGATCCTTAGGAACTTTGACGCACCTGGATTACAAAAGGTCATGGCATATGGCATTGTTGTATCTAAGTACTTGGGCCTACTGTTAGGCCTTCTATAGTGTAACTTCTTAATTTCCTTTATGGAGTTTGTGCAAGGCTGGTCTGTAATAAATAATTATAAAAACGGTTATGGGCTGGATAGTGAAATGGGCGGGGTTGTGCATGCTTAGTATAATTATGGGTAGAAACCATGCTATAGGGTTTATTTTGTATATGTGTGAAATAGCTACCATGCTTAGGAATACTTGCCATGTATGCATTAGAAAACTTGTTTTAAGCCCGTTTATCTCAGCATCTTTTCCATACTCATGCCTCACTTAGAAATCTTGTTCGTAGTTAAATAACTATAAAATGGTTGTTATAATGTTACTGTCTTTGCATCTTCACGATCACCATGTCTAGAAATCCTATTTTAGGTTAAAAACATTAATCGTCAATATTTGCATTAGAGATCATGTTACCCTAGGAATTCATTCTCAGCATGCTCAAATTACCTATGCCAAACTCATGTGTTAAGGACATACTGCTATTTGCATTAGAAATCATGTGCTAGGTTTAACAGCTTAGTTACGCTTCTGTATTTCCTTTTTCGAGTCAAAAAAGATGTGTTAATAAGTAAATTCCGCCCTAAATAATAATGGATTTTGATTTCTGAAAACGTTTATGCATTTAGAAAAGCATGCGTAGGTTTGAATCATTCCACACCCTGTATGCTTTTAGATATCCTGTTTTGTAGGACACTGCATTCACATTAGTTTAAATACTCACTCCTTTACCACGATTAAGTCTAAACAGGATAACTGGAGTTTGTTAAACCTGCCTAGGCAAGCCTTAGGCATTAAGTTTATTAAAACTGGGAAAACTGTCTCTTTGTATTGTTTGGCTAATTCCATATCAGAATTCATAGTCTAGAACTGGTAAAAAGATTTCTTCTGAAACTCAGTAATTAGACTGCCCCATTACTGTATTCTCACTTAGACCTCCTGCCTTAGGTTCTGAAATTCAAAGACCTCTTTATGTATGAGTCGTGCTAGTTATGTGTTCTAATTTGTGGAGGAATTCATGAGCCTCATATATGCTCCTGTGTGTCCCCTATACTTGCAGTCCTATATGTTTTATTTGTCGCTTAGAATCTATCCTTTAAACCTAGGGGTTCTTCCTAGTACCTACCCTTTAGGATAGTAGTCCTAACTTCCTCCAAGACTGATAAGATGGGACGGGTAATAGCACGCAATAGAATCCGTGACCAAAACACGCTTTAATTACCTTCACGGGGTGGGAAATCTAGAATATGGATATGATGACCGGTGTGCTAATACCACGTGTAGCCCCTCTTCGAGGAGTGATTACCGGGTATTGCATTGATGTGATCCGTATTACTTTAAACCTAGGATATTTTCTCAAATGTTTACTTCTAATTTCTTTTAAAATTTCAACAAAACTCCAATACTTGTTTGAAACCCCTTCTTATGTGATCCTTGCTTGTTAGTTGCTTATTTTTTGAATTCACGAAACCATTTGGCTGGGACCCACAGTTGTGGATTCTGAGGGGTGCCTAACACCTTCCCCTTAGGATAAATTCAAGCCCTTACTCAATCTCTGGTAATGCAAACTAGTTCATGAGTTAACTACTCAAGGTGCCCTAACGCACCATAAAAATCGTTAGGTGGCGACTCTTCCTTTAACTTCTTCCTTCCAAAGGAGTTTGTCCCAAAAATGTCCTGAACCCGATCTCCGCGAGGAGAGAAAAAAGGGGGGGCGCGACACACATCTCAAACATAAACAAGAGGTTGTTTTATTAGACAGGATCCTAAGCAGGATTCTAAGTGAGCACTCATGCACAGAAATATGCAGCTTTATTTTTTTTTTTATAAACTCAGAAGCAGGGGCCTAATCATTTTGCCTACTGATTTTTAAGCTTGTTAACCTTTAGACAATTCAGAAGTTATTTTACCTAAAAGCATGTTGTTCTAGGTGTTACGAAAATGCAGGGATTGTTACCGGTTTTATCTAAAACAGGATAATCATATGTGAGACTGTGTTATACCTTTTCATGAATCAGTAGTTTAAACTAGGCGTGGTTAAGAAAATGCAATAGAGTCCTAGAGCATGGTGTCTAATATGACATATGAAATGCAGAATGATTAAGACATAATTTCATAATGCACAAAATTCCTAAAACATGATTTCTAAATGCACAAAGAGTTACAGGATGATTGAAAACATGATTTTGAATGCACATGAGCAACAGTTTTATATTAACTTTATTATCCTAGGAGCAGGATTTCTAAGTGGTAGGCATAAGCATAAATTAAGAACATGTTGTGCGTTGAAGCAGTAAACATGAAAAGCCTTAAGGACATGATATCTAATGCATGTTTGGCATGGTCAGAATGAATATGTTGGTCCTAAGCATGGATTCTAATGAAATATAAGGAATGTAAAAGCCTAAGTCATGATTTCTACCTAATGATAGAGTATATAACTACCCTTCCCATTTCACTAGCCAACCCCAATATCTGTTTACAAATAATTATTATAAACCAGCTGAATAAATTACATAAATATATAAAGGAAAAGAAGAAGTTAAACTATAGGGATCCTGGAGTAGGCCGAGATGTACCAAATTGTCCGTATCCTTATATGCCAAAGTCATAGCCTTTCTTATGTCCGGGCGTGTCAGAGTTCTCTAAGGACCTCAAGGATCCCGGGCAGTGCTCACACCTAGATTTCATAACCAGAATTGAGTAAGTTCAGTGTGGAAGTGCCAGCTCCAGTGCATCAGAGTTCAGAGGGATCTCACATGAATCCCAAAGCAGTCACACACTGGAGGGGAAGAACTTAAGGACCTAAGAGTATAGTGAGAGTGCTTGACATATTTTTTTTTTGAAAATGCTTTTCTATAAAAACAGTATTGAAAAGACTCAGTTAAATGAAGAAGTCTTATAAAATAGGAGTTTTTTAATAGTAAAATAGTTTGAAAAAGAACAGTGTAGTCAAACAAACAGCAGATCAACCATATAGCACTCCGATTCAACATTTGCTCAACAACAGACTTTCACACAGGGAAGTTGGGAATTGGGGACACATAGGGCATGTACAGTGAACACATAACAGGAAGAAACATAGAGGTGTTGTAGAGGTTTAGGGGATTAGGGGATAGCTAATGGTACCAACACAGTATGAATTCCAGAACAAACAGCTGAGAACAAAGTTAAACACAAAATCAGACAACTTAGAGTAACAAATCAGTTTTGCAAAAATAGGTGCATGCCAGAACTGGACAACAAATAGACAAGCATTCAAAAACAGAGCAGAGTCACACTGAGACAGGCTACAGGGGAAGTAAACATGTTGATCCTACAGGGATAGGACATCACTAACATGCTGGGTGAAGCAATAATGTAAACAGGTCAGTTACATGTCGAACAACAAAATAACAAAAAGAAACAGATCAGGAATATGATAAACTGAAGCAGTAGGAAACACATTGGTTTGGGAGCTCGAATTTAAAATCAGAACATACCAGTAAAGAGAGTAAACACAAAGTGAAGAACATGAGAGTGTAATAATTAGCCTTGGCTTGCAGCCGGCTAATTTAGGAACAATAGCAAGTAACAAAGAAAGCTAAAGAGACTTTGAGTGTATGAGAGATGTGAACTAATGTCAGTTCCTGTGTCTGTAATGAGAGTAGAAGAGAGAAATCTATATAGTAGTTTGAAAGCTAGGTAAATAAGGTAAGAGTCAAAATTGTTCAGTAATTGAAGAACTCAGAATCAATTAGAGTAAAAATCAGTGCAAGCAACGCTCAATTAAGGGAGTTAACATCAAACGGTAAGACAGGTAACAAATAAGGAAGGAGATCATATATGGCTAAAATATAGCTAAGGAAATAATTCAAACACAGTACAGGTATAGAGTAAGCGATTAAGGCTAGGTACATAAGGTTCTAATTAAGGAAATAACATAAGAATCAATTAACAGTATAGTCAACCACATAATTAAGGCAAGAAAATAATTTAGAAGTCGGAAATCAGTAAAGAGAATCAATCACAGGAAATCAGTAAAGGGTATCAATTACAGGAAATTAGGGATTCAATCACAGGAAATTAGGGATTCAAATAAAATAGCACTGATTAAAGGAAAATACTACAAACTTCTGGAATAAACATAGTATAGGAAGGGAGAAGAAAAATCAAAAACCCTCATGAGAATAACGGGTAGAAATCACATAAATTCAGAACATATTCATGAGAAACAGACATGCATACAAATCAAACGAACAAATCAGCGTCGACAGACTCAGAACCCAGAACTAAGCCAAGAAATTAGGGGTTTTAGCACGGTTAATCAGGTTAAAGGGAAAACCTAAATAAACCGTTTAAACATAGTAAATATTATAGAATAACACTTAAAATCAGAGGAAAAGTCGTTTTGAAAAAGAGGTTAAGAAACTCTAGTTATGGAGACGAAGAGACGTTTTGAAAAGATCAGAAAGATTCTCATGGAAAACAGTAAAATAACTCAGAATACTCTTAGATCTGTTACACATCTAACGAGTTAAGATATAAAAAATAGGGTTTTAGAGAAGAATACCCAGAGGTAGAGAGATTCCGGCTTACAAACCATAGGTTTAGCCGGAACATAGAAAGATCTTACTCAATCGAGCCATGGCGGCCTGAGAATGGAAGCACAGACTTAGGGGAGGGAAGTGAACGGCCACTGGTCCCTTGAGAACCTCGAGACAGCAAGAAACCGGGCATGGGAGGAGCCATAGAAGCTAGGGGTGGTAGAGAACCACCATTGTTACCGGCGAGCCGGCAGCCGGCGAGGAGAAGCTACGGTTAGGCAGAGGGAGCTTGAGAGACAATGGGAGGGTGTGACGGCAGAGAGAATGAGAGAAATGAGTGAATGGGGGGTTGGTCATTTAGGTTAATTAAGGTAATGGCGAATTTGGGACGTTGATCAATTTTGATCAACGGCCAAGATTTAATCAGATACCGGGTCGGGTAATTTAGGAATTGGGCTTGAGTATTGGGCTGGTTTAATTAAGGAATTTGGGCTGGTGTAAATAGTTTATAATTGAAATGAAACGGGGCTATTTGTTAAATACAAAGATAATTTAAAAAATAATTTTATAAAATAATTACTAATTATAAAATAAATTTCATGCATAGAAATACTTCAAAAATGATTATTTGGTATTTTGAAATCCAAAAGACTAATTTCTGGTAAAGGATAGTACAAGATTATATGCATGGGCTATAATTGCAAAGTTGTTACAATTATAGTCAAAAGGTGCCAATTTGGCTATTTATGGAATAATTTGGTCTTAATAGGGCCATGAACACTAAACTAAATCAAGAAATGTTTTTGAAATCATTTGTGATGCAATTTTGTAATTATTTATTGGAAATAAAATGCTGGATAAATTAATAAAATGTGGAAAAATTATGGAAAAATACTAATTGCTATTAATGCATGATTTTGAAGGTATATATGCAATTTTAAAAATATTTTAGGAAAAATTGGTATCAACAATTTTCTATGACTATATCTCTCATACAAGTAGTCAAATGGTATAGAAGATTTCTTTAAGCATTCCAAATCGGCGTTCTTTTTCAGATCCATCATTTTTAGAAGTCCCCTACAAGTGCGATTTTCCGGTACCAATAGTCCAGGGCTATCCCAAGGTAGCCCAGAAAATCCCCTGATTTATTCTAGGAGCGGGGTCATTTCTATATCCCCGAAGCGAAACACTGATCTTTCACGATCCCAAAACATGGTTGCATCTTCTATCAACGTGTTATTTGGTTGGATGTCTAACAGAGAAGGCAAATTTCCCAGGACCTTCCCCACATGTTTTTTGTCACCTGAGGAAAGATCTTCCCACCAATCTAGTAGCAGTGGTGGTATACTACGGACCATGTCGAACCTGGGGACCTCGTGCCTCATTTTCTTCAAACAAATAAGGTTAGACCCTTTCCTCCTCCAGATTCGACTATTTATATATCCATGATTAGCATATTGGCATTTAACTCTCCAAAATTAATGAACATGGTCGCGTCCATTGGGATTATGGAAACCCCGGTGGACTTTGGATAAGTTTTGTCTTAAAGGGTTATTATGTGGACAACATATTAACCCGACTAGGTTTGACCATGATTCATGTACAGTTATAATCAGAGTAAGGTTGCTATGGGGGTCTAGACTGGTACCCTCGAGCGGACAATTTGAGGGGGAAAGTCATGGAACCGTCGATTGCACCGCTGATCGACTAGTTTTACCGCAAATAAGCCTTTCCGAATTTAAAGGGTGATATATAGGAAGAGCGCAACCACTCATCAAGCGTTGTTATAGGATTGATTAGGCACGAGTGGAATATGATGTTGAGCATGATTTATGCAGCAGTAAATAGAATGTTGTCATGTATTTGCACGTTAGAAAATAATAAATGTGGTATTTAATAATTGAAAGACGTTTAAGAAAGGGAAAACAAAGAAATAAGTCAGTTTCTACAGTAAAGGAAATCATAAATGCTCAAAATGGGCAATTAATTCACATAAGGGGAAAGGGAAAGGGTGCACACGTATTAACAAAAAAAAGAAGCATGCTTAAGACTAATTTACAAAAAGCAAGTTTGTTATGGTAAAAGCCTAAAATCCCCAGCGGAGTCGCCATGTTGTCGCCCCCCCCCCCCCCTTTTTTCTCGCGAAATCGTGTTTCGACATTTTTTGGGACAACTCCTTTCCTTTTTGGGAAAGGGTTATGGAAATTGAAGAGTCTCCACCTAACGGATTTAAGGAGCGTTAGGTCACCTAATGCAAGCAACTCATGAACCAGTTTACATTACCAGAGATTGGGTAAGGGCTTGAAATTACCTTGAGGGGAAGATGTTAGGCACCCCTCGAGGTCCACAACGATGGGTCCCGGTCAAACTTAATTTGTGAATTAGTCATTAAGCAAGTAAAGCAGTTTAAGCACACATATGGATTACAAAAACGGGAATAAATGAGCCCTAGGTTTATTAGCCTATAGGATCATTTATGTGGAATACCCGGTAAACCTTCCTCAATTAGAGAGGTTACACGTGGCATTAGCGCACAGGTCATCATATCTTTTACTACCCAATTACCCTCCCCTTGGTGGTTATATAAGCGATTCAAATTAAACATACTCTATGCGTGTATTACCCGTCCCTTTCTTATTGCCCTGGAGGTGTTTAGGACCTCTAATTAAGGCGGTTCTAGACTCTCCTAAAGTGCTTAAAAGGAGAAAATCTAAGCGACAATTAAAACAAGTAGGATTTTCAAGTAAAGGAATAATTAAGGGGGCTCACATTTACCTCCACAAACAAGCAGTCAATTGCACGTCTCAAACAACAGCATTTCGATACTTTAAGAGTCCCAAAGCAAGATATCTAGGTGATCATAACAAACATAATATATGCAGCATTGTGTTAAAGCGAGGCAGTGGAGACCTAATCAGTTTGCCTACTGATTTTAGGACTTGCTGAATCTGAGCAGTTCGCAAATAGTTAAGCACATCTTAGTTTTACAATTTGCAAGATTTCAATTATCCTACAGGCTTGCCTAGGCGTGGATCCGAGATGTCTTATAAGCATGATATCTAATTGTTAATCAGAATCTTAATACTAACAAGTGATTTTAAACATGCAATTTGAGTTCATTATGTCCTATGGGCATGCTGTCTAGGTGCGGAACATTACAGAACTGATTTTATACATTCATCTCTATAAACATGTTATCTAGGTGTTGGGACTGCTTTTAAGCTTACCCTTATACACATGGTTGCTGCTGATTTTATGCGATATAGGCATGGTATTTGTGTGAGTGGAATAAAAGTCCTAAAGTGTGGTTTCTAATTCACATAAGAGAATGATCATGATTTTAGGCATAATTAATAACAACCTAGTGACAGGATTCTAAGCAGACATGAGTATGCAGAACTTTAGAAAGCAGAAGTTTAGGACAAATGATATGATGCACCTATAAGCATGTTTTCTAATGCACAAAACAATCTTACAAGCATGGTTTCTAATGCATATATAATCACAACAATCCTATGAGCATGATTTCTACACGATTTCCCCACAAAACATATATAAAAGTCCCTCCCATTTTACTAATATCCCCAAAATATGTTTACAAGAATTATTATTACAGACCATTCGATAAATGAATCACAGAATAGATAATACTATACTATAGGGAGCCTGGATAGGCCCAAAAGTAAACTTGGAGGACCAGGCCTTCAACCAAATCCAAGGTACAAATATCTCATAGTGTCCAAGAGAGTATCCTGGTGTGTCAAAGTTCCCAAGGGCCTCAGGGAACCCGGACAATGCTCATACCAAGGATCCTTTAAAGAAATAGTTTTTGTGCAGTGTGGAAGAGCCAACCCCAGTGTGTCAGAGTTCGGAGGAGTCTCATGGATTCCTAGGAAATGCTCACACTGGAGGGGCAGGACCCTAGATAATTCTAAGAGTAGGAGTGAAAAAGTAGTGTTTGGAGAGTAGAAATAGTTTGAAGAAAAAAGTTCAGAAGTGAAAACAGTTTAGAAGCATTTTGAAAAAAAAGGCTTCAGCAAGCAAATAGCAGACATAGTCACAAATATTTAAAGCAAAGATTCATATTGCCCAGATTTAGCTTAGTTCATTAGTTAACACTAGGTGGGCACATAGCATGCTGAGATAAAAAAACTACACAAATGAGAGGTAGCAGGGGTTAGGAACATAGAAATCCTTAACCAAGGACACATGAAACTAATCAGAAACAAAAGCATGCTGATCAACACCAAGCAAATTGACATATTATGACAGCCAACTTCCGTAGCACTCAATAGGATCTAGTGATGCTAATAGAAGCAATAGACAGTAAGCACATAAGCTTAAAGATCCAGAACACATAGAAAAAGTAATCATACTGACTTAAAGCAGTAGACAGGAAGAACATAGAACTTAAATGGAGGGATGATCATGCTAACAATTCATACAGAGGATAGAGATTTAATTGCACAAAAGTCGTTATACCAGTTGAGGTCAATGGACAGGAAGGATAAGAGTCTAAATGCCTAAGTAAGCATGATGGTTTAAGGCAATAAACATGAAAGGATTGAAGCTTAAACACAGAAATAGATATGCTGATTGAAGCAATAAACAGGAAAGATACAGAGTTAAACACAAATGTAGACATGCTAAGTGAAATACAGAAGAGGCATGGATTCAACAGAAGTAAAGAAACATATGAGAGAGTACATAGGTTCAGGATTCATAGTATAATAAACGACATTAGGAATAGGAACATACCAGTTAAAGGAAGCAAAAATAGAAGGTGAAAGTATGCAGGAGTCAGTGATCTAGCCTTGGCTTTCAGCCGGATAGACAGTACAATGAACACAAGTAGCAGAGATATGAGAGCAAAGTGTGTGAGTGTGTTTGTGGACTATTGTTTGTGTCTTGAAGAATCAGAATGGAAGAAAATCGGTCCAAAACCATAGATCCAAACCAAAAACATGCAAGAAACAGTACTCACAAATGAGAGTGGCCATAGACAGGCTTGTGAGAGAAGTTTCGAACAAAACCGGTTGAATCTCTTTGAGATTCTCTTAGAATTCCAATAAGTCGAACAACCAGAAGATGTAACAGGCCGGCAAGGGCTGAAAAATACATAGAAACCCCACAGACGGGGAGTTTTGCAGGTGACGGTGGCTAGGTTTCAGGGGGTGTTTGAGAGAGAATGGAGATATTAGGGAAAGCAGTGACGGCGGAATAAAAGGGGAATAGGGGGTTAGGGTTAGTCTTAGGATTAAAAAAATTAAGAAATAATGTGGACCGTTGATCTTAGAGATCAACGACCACGATTAGGCGAGGTCTTTGGGTCGGGTAGGCACAGAATTGGGCTTAGGGGTTTTGGGCTGGTATTTTTTTTAATGTTTGGGTTGGTGTAATGGGTTAGGTCCGAGAATTAAAAGGGATTAAAGGGATATTTTTTAAATAACCAATTAATTAGTAAAAATAATTTGTAGAAGTAATTAGCAGGTTATAAAAATGATTTTCATGCATAAAATGATTTAAAATAATTACTCAATATTATAAAAATATAAAAAGCTATTTTCTAGTGAGATAATTTAATAATGCATGCATGAGCTATTATTGCAAAATTATTGCAATTATAATCCAAAAAATATAAATATGGCTATTTATGAAATAATTAGGCTTAGTATAAATATAAGTTAGTGAAATTGGGTCATAAAATTGTTATAAAATCATTTTTGATGCAATTAGTAATTATTTATATAACATAATACTGGGATAAATTAATTAAAAAATCCCTTAAAATGCAAAAATTATGGCAAAATATTAATTAATGCTAATGCATTATTTTGGATATATATATATATATATATGCATTTTGAAAATAATATAGAAAAAAATTAGGTATCAACACCCATCGAATGCTTTTACATTTATAGTTCCTTCCCGTATCTCATGCAAGCCTTTGCCCAACCTCTTTAGTGTTGTTAATGGGAAAATGTTGAGAATGGATCCTCCGTCGATCAGAACTCTGGCAATGAACTTGTCTTCACATTGCACTGTAATGTGCAGTGCCCTGTTGTGATTCAAACTTTCAGGTGGCAGCTCGTCCTCGTGAAATGTGATTTTGTGGCTCTCTAGCACCTTTCCTACCATATTGGCCATTTCTCCACCAGTGATGTTGTTGGGTACATATGCTTCACTCAACACCTTCATTAGAGCATTCATGTGTGCCTCAGAATTTTGCAGCAGCGACAGGATAGATATCTGAGCGGGAGTCTCGTTCAGATGATTGATGATAGATTACTCTCTCACTTGTACTTTCCTCCAAAGGTCATCTGGACCGATTTTAATAACAGGCGGTTTGCTAGAAGCTTGCTTACTGGTTTCTCCTAAGTGTTCAGGTGTATACACCCTTCCTGTTCTGGTCATCCCTTGTGCAGCGCCAGATTCTTCTGTCTTTGACTTTCCTTTTCTTCTTGCCTCGACCACATAATCCCAAGGTACATCATTGGAACTGAAGGGTAGTGTGGATGCCACCTTAACTGTGAAAGGCATGGCTACTTCCACCTCAAATGGAATAGGTGCATCGACAGGTGGTGCTACCTCAACTTCAAATGGAACTGACGCGGTTACCTCAACCTCAATTGGCGGCTGTATCTGCACTATAATAGGATTGAGTGTGAGTGCGGTTTTCATAGGATCGTCACCCTCTTTGATAAGTCTAATTGATCCTTCAGGATCCCATTCCTCATCGGTCTCTATCACATTGATACCTTCACCCCTATGCTCCGGGAGGGGGTTGTTGCGAACGTTAGGCGTAGCTTCCTTTGCCTGGATGACCTTATTATCAATCAAGGTCTGGATCTTATCCTTCAGTGTCTGACAGTTGTCAATGGTGTGCCTTTTCATACCGGAATGATATGCACAAGTTTTATTTAGGTTGACCCATTGGGATAAATTCTCCATGTACACAGCAGGGATAGGGTTGACGTAACCAGCAGCCTTTAACCTCTCATACAGCTGGTCAATGGGTTCAGCAATGGTGGTGTATTATTTGGGTGGTTTGCGGTCAAAGCTACGCTGGGATCCTGGGTAGTTTGGACGAGTTGGAGGTGACTGAAAGTAAGGTGGTTGGGAATTATATGTATGGTAAGCAGTGGCTGGTTGGGAATATCTGGGAGGTGATGGTTGATATGCGGGTGGAGATGTTTGGTATGCGAGCGGAGAGTTCTGATATACAAATGGAGTTTTAGGTCCTTGGAAAACCATTACTTTTCCCACGTCCTTCTTCTTTGATATACCCCCTGATTGTAATGCTTTATTCGTGGCCTGCAGTGCCTCGAAGTTTGTCATCATACCGCTTTTAATGCCCTCTTCAATCCTTTCCCTAAGTTTGATGATGTCGGAGAACTTATGGTTTTCAATAACCATCAATCTTTCATAGTACAGGGAACATGTGCCCTGACAAAGAACTTGTTCATCTATTCCTCGTCCAACGTCGGTCTGACCTTGGCTGCTTCTGACCTCCAACGAGTAGCATACTCGCGGAAGGTCTCAGTTGGATTTTTCTTTAAGTTATGGATGTAGAAGACATCCAGCATTCTCTGTATTAAACCTGAACCTGTCCATGAAGTCGGACGCCATACTCACCTAGTTGGCCAATTTCTTAGGATTCTGGCTGATATACCAGGACAAGGCATCTCCTGTAAGACTCCTCACGAAGAGCTTCATTCGGATCCTTTCATCATTTCCGACCCCTACGAGCTTGTCACAATAAGTTCTCAGATGAACCTTGGGATCACCTGTTCCGTCAAACATTTCGAACTTGGGAGGTTTGTATCCCTCTGGCAGTTCCACATCTGGTTATATGCATAGATCTTCGTAGTTCAGACCTTCTATCCCTTTACCTCCTTCGACGCCCTGAACCCGACTTGACAATTTCTTAAGCTCCTCAGCCATGTTCTTAATGATCAGGTCCTTCTCAGCAGATTCTGGTGTATAGGATATGGGTTGAGTGGAGTGAGGTAGAGTTTCCACGTATATGGGGTGGTTTTGGTGACCGGGAGTTTGGGTATAATGATGATCATTGGTGGAGTTCTGGGGTTTGGAATAATTTGTAGGGTATTTTGTGGAGTATGGTAGGTGTTCTGCTGATATTGTGGAGGGATAGTTTGATTCTGCGGTGGGGTTGTATAATGATGAGGTGCGGGAAGATTCTGTGTGAGCTTGTTGGGTGTGTTTTGAGGTGGTACGGGATTTTGGGTGTTTGGGTGGTTGACGTCTGGGATATTGAGTGTGAGGGAGAGGTTTGCTAAGCTCCGGACCTGCTCGAGCTCACTCTGAAGTTCTAATATTCTCTGCTCAAGCCGTGAGACTGCATCATTTGAGGCCTGAGTACCCCGACCATCGGAAGCTTCCGCATGTTCAACATGTGTATTATTGTCTTTTTTGTTGCCGTTCAAGTCATCCATTTTTGCTTTTCCTTTGCCTTTTGGTGGACTAGGAGGAGGAGAAGGTGGAGGGCCCCTGGATCTTATGTGATAAGCTGATGATGTCAGTATGCGCGAACCAACCTTTGGGGAATGGGGAATAATCAAAAGAAAGAAACAAAAAACAAAAAGGTAGACAAGTCAGTAGGAGTTGTGAGGAAGAATATTTGCGGTATTTAAACACATATTGCGGGAATGTAAATTCACGTCCTAATTTGGGAACCTCGTTGTGCCCGAGGTAGGCCTAGCGACAAGTTGTTTTGGAGAACTTAAATGCCAATAATTGCCTCATTTCATTAATATAGAAATAGATGAATCCAACACGACACTAATATAATAAAAGACAAGTCACCACTGGCAATTGGCCTTATTACATTTAGGAAAAGCAAATAAATCTAATCTACTTGGTCCCAGAAGGACCCTCCCCAGGCTTGATCTTCTTGGCTCTGTCGATCAGGTTCCCCTGGTCATGCATGCCCAACAATAGGTATACTCTTGCTAGATGTCCTCATTCGCTTCCCTCAGCATTCTGGCAGTCGGCGACTCTTTTCCTCGTCTTCCCCTCCAGTTCCATCAGACCCTGCTCCAAATACTCCAGCCTTTCATTAGATTTGATAGCCCTTTCCCTCCATTCATTGATCAGTTCCATATCAATCTTGTGTTGCTCCAGATGCTCGGCCTCGGACTCATGAACCCTTTTTTGCAGTTTATTATATCTCACTTAGGCTTCAGCAACTTCGTCTATGACCCTGTTTCCTCGACCGATTCCCGGCTCAACTATCCCTGCTATACTGTCTTCCAACCATGATGGGTAAAAGTGTACATGCCCTGCATGGTACTTGTCTGGCTCGATGGTGTCCTTCTCAACAATGATCTTTGAGTGCCACATATGTTGAGCTTGGAACCTGTAAGGGATGTCATCATCCTGAAAATCTGCTCGGAAATGACTCATCTTCGCAACCCGCGGTACGACCTGCCTCCTGCCTGCTTGTCTCATAACCCTGATGGGAACATAATGGTATATCCCCCTTAACCCAATAAACACCAATTGAGGAGCGTCCCTAGACATGATAATGAACTCGTCAGTAGGGAACCATTCAAACATCCACTGGACCTGATCCTCGGTCAGATTGTCGAAGAACTCCACCCATTCCTTAGCACTTTCTGGTTGAGCAAACCTGTCCGGGATATAAGTCATCCTCTTAGGGTGGTGGAAGGCTATGTGATCATTCCACGCCCTCTGTGGAAACTCCTGACGATATTGACCCTTTTGGAGATTCTTTAGTAACCAAAGCTGCAGCAGCAAATTACAACCCTCGAAATGCTTGAATCCCTTCTGGCAGCGGTCTAAAGCCCGGTAAATATCAGCTATAATCATAGGACTATGGTGTATGTTTGTCCCTCGATTCCCTCCATTAGAGTTTTGGATACCATAGCCAGTCTGGTGTGAATTATGTCCCTTTTCATTGGGAACACTATCATGCCCAAGAAGCAAACAACAAACACGAAAACTCTGCAGTGAATGTGGCCCATGGAAGTGATAGAGAAATCATCATGGAACATACGGTAGGACTTGCTATGACCGTATCTCTCGTACAAATAGTCAAAGGGTATGTAAGAGTTATTTAAACACTCCAAATCTGCGTTCTTTTTCCGACCTATCATCTTTAGAAACCCCTTACCAGTGCAATTTTTCGACACTAATAGACCAGGGTTGTCTCAAGGTAGCCCAGCAAATCCCCCCCTATTTCTTCTAGGAGCGGGGTCATTTCTATGTTCCCAAAGCGAAACACAGACCTTTCACTATCCCAGAACATAGTTGCAGCTTCAATCAGCATGTTGTTTGGTTGGATGTCTAACAGAGAAGGTAAATTTCCTAGGACTTTTCTCACATGTTTCTTGTCACTTGAGGAAAGATCTTCCCACCAATCCAGTAGCAGTGGTGGTATATTGTGGACCATGCCGAACCTGGGACCTCGTGCCTCATTTTATGCAAAATAAAGAAGGTTAGGCCTTTTTTCCCCTCCTGCTTTGACTATTTATACATCCATGACTAGCATATTGGCATTTAGTTCTCCAAAATTAATGCACAAAACGTGGTTGCGTCCGTTGGGATT